>CAUYQV010090043.1:0-22812 GCA_963574575.1 Galagoides demidoff
TGTGGTCCCAGCTACTTGGGAGGCGGAGGCAGGAGACTCGCTTGAGCCCAGGAGTTGGAGGTTGCTATGAGCTGTGATGCCATGGCACTCTACCCAGGGGGATAGCTTGAGGCTCCGTCTCAAAAAAAAAAAAAAAAATCCCACTCATTTGTCAAGGTTTAACTCTCCAGTAATCAAGCTCTTTCTTCGTGGAGCTTATCTGGATTTTTTTAGTCTAAATTGACTATACATCTGTTTAAATACCAAAAAAAGTCTGCCTGTGACACCCACTTTGTAAATTTAAGTCATAATAATTGTGCCACATAAAAAGAGATTTTTAAAATCCTTTCTAACTTGTTACATAATGAACATTTTGTATGAAAGAATGAAAAGATCACTGAATATAAATCCAGGGGCTCCTCTGGTCCTAAGCCTTTTAATTATAATGAGGTTATATTTAGTTACCAGAGTAACAATGTAAAGAATTTGTACAAGAGAATACTCTGTGCAACAAGATTATGTACCTATAACACAGCTAGATCATCCACCAAATTAAAAACATGTTTAAAATGAAATCCTTCTCATACACCTAAATAGAAATCAGTTAATGTCGTTGCAGAGTGAATTGAAAATTCAATTTAAAACATCTGTGAGACCAGACATTCAAAGATATGCATGCTCTGCCTGTCCCCAACAAAAGAAAAAGACAAAAAGAAGAGTTGCTAGAAAATGCTTAGATTTTCAGGGATGTTATATCAAAATAAGGCTGTTCTACAGGTCATAACTTTATGATAGCCTAAGGGAACTGGTCATCCCTAACACTGCTGCAATAACCACATCGATCCTCTGTGAAAGGATTGTATTTTAAATGTTTAACGAATAAATATTCGTCTATTAATTCTTGTTCTATTTTGCCTCTTTTTTATATTCCTAGAATCAGACTGTAACTCAGTATTATCCATAAGGTTACCTATCGAGATCAGGAATTCTATAATTTTCTTCCTTATATCGAAGACAGTCTTAAGACAATGTCTTCCATATAATGAATTGCAATTATGGTTTTGGGGTGTTTTTTTTTTTTTTTACAATTATAGATTTAATTGAACAAAGAAACCTACCAAACTGTCTTTAATTTTCACCTTCTAAAATATATAAGGGAAAAAACTTTATTTAAAGGTTATCAGATGAGTAACAAGGTGTTGCATCTTACCAAATGTTAGATCACATCTTAAAACCATAAAGTTTTAGGCTAGTATAGGAAGAAACAGATCAAAAAATCCAAGTATATGAGTATTGAGGATTTAATAAACGTAATATTTTTAATCAGGGAGAAAGGTGTATTATTTAAAAATAATGGTAGCTGGGTGTAGTGGCATGTGCCTGAAGTCTGACTTAGGAGTCTGAGGCAGGAGGATTGCTTAGGGCCAGGAGTTCAAGGTTGTGCTCCACAATAATTGCACCCATGAATAGCCACTGCTCTCTGGCCTGAGTAACATAGCGAGACCCTGTCTCAAGAAAACAAAAAATAAAAAGATAAATGATAGCAAAGTTGAGACTGTTTTTTACAGATTTTGATAAAGATGGGTTAACAATCCTTGATATTGTTATTTAAGTGATAGTAATGAAAAGCTCACAAGTGCTGATCTATATTTCATCATAGTCCCTCTCTCTCTATATATATATGTACATATGTGTACATATATATATAAAACAGTGGCAATACATCACTTTAAAGATGAAAAGTACCAAATATTTAGCTTCCTTAAATCCTAGGGGCTTTTAAAATTCACTTCCCCAGGGTTTAGCTAATGATTGGTATTTTGTAAGCACTTAATAATTATTTGCTGGTGCCAGGTGCAGTGACTCACAACTATAATCCTAGTACTCTGGGAGGCCAAGGCAGGTGGATCACTTGAGCTTAGGAGTTGGAGATCAGCCTGGACAAAAGCAAGATCAGCCTGAGCAAGACTAAAAGCAAGACCAAGACCCCGTCTCTACGAAAAAATAGAAAAACTAGCCTGTGTCCTGTCAGGCACCTGTAATGCCAGCTACTTGGAAGGCTAAGGCAAAAGGACTTCTTAGCCCGGTAGTTTAAGGTTGCTGTGAGTGATGCACTCTACCCAGGGTGACAGAATGAGACTCTGTCTCAAAAAAAAAAAAAAAAAATATATATATATATATATGTATAATATATATATTTAATATATATATGTAAAATTTGCTAAATGATAAAATAGGCGACAGACCAGACTAAATATTGTTATCGGAATTTCTTTCTTCAATAGGTCCTTGGTTTGGTAGATTGGAAGAATGAACCAAGGACCACAGACCAGTAGAAAAACAGGATTTATTTTACAGAAAAGAATACGGAAAAAGGACCAGAACTCCTAGCAGAGGGAAAGACCCAAGCCGGAAAATCTCCACCTGGATCCTTTGTCTAAGGGGTATATGTGAATGGATAGGGTCCCTTCCGCCAGGGCCAAGTTGCCCAGGCCTAGGAAATTTACATGAAATTGCCCAGGCCTAAGAAATGGGGTGGGAAGGGTCTCTTCAGTTTTGAATGAGGGAACCGACAGAGCTTCACGTGGGACCCAGGGTAGAGAATCTTGTCACACTCGCTGGAGCCAGCTTCCTCCTGCCCACCAGCCAGCCTTCCAGCAGCGCAGCCAGGGCAAGGAGGCTGCCCAGAGCGAGCCAGCCCCCGGTGCCATGGCAGCCTCTGCCAGCGCTGACCGGTGACCACAGTAGGCTTGGTGGGCTAGGTGGAGAAGGGGCGGCTGGAAGGGGAAGTGGGAACCCTGTATCAATATGTTCTGCATTGTAAAGTAAAACAATTATTTCAGACCCCAAACAACAAAGTTGAATAATCAGCCCTTTATTGTTTTACTACCATCCCATCTTTTCTCCAAATGTATAATCACTTGAACAACAATTCGAAAGTTAAACTTTTATGCCTATTTGGTCCTCCAAAAGGAATATCTGAAATAATATTTTGAGGGAAGGATTTCAGAGAAATTGTATGTACACACAAACTATCAAAGGCTAATGCCTACTGCTGTATGCCTATTACGAAAAACACACGAGAACCACTTTCTCCAGCTTCAGATTCTACTAGGCATTGTTTCAAAGAATACAATGTTTCTTACTCTTTAAGACTACAGAAGTAATAAAGGGAATTAGAAGAATTTGAGCTTGGTACATGGACATGTCTACTGGAGAATTAGAGCAATTTATTTCACCTCTTTTAAGATCAGTTTCCTCATCTACAAAACAGTGATAATAAAAAAGAGGCAGAGAAGATTTAAAGATTTAAAGTCATTCAGATGACTGTCAACTCTTCTGAGTAATGCCCCAGAGCAGTAAGGGCTTAATATTTTGAGCCCTTATTCTTCAATTTTTATCTGCATTAAATAAAATGCTGCATAATAGTTATTATTAAATAAGATGTGCTTTTATTATTATGTAGTAAAAGAAGGTAAAAGACATTCTTAATTCAATTCAGGGGAATTGTTCTACTCAAAACTTCATTTGAGAAATTTCAACATAAAAACTGAGTTACAAAGCCGGTCACAGTGGCTTAGGCCTGTAATCTTAGCATTCTGGGAGGCCAAGGTGGGTGGATTGCCTGAGCCCAGGACTACAAGACCAGCCTGAGCAAGAGTAAAACCAGGTCTCTAAAATCAGCAGGGGTTGTGGCAGGCGCCTATAGTCCCAGCTACTTGGGAGATGGAGGCAAGAGGATCTCTTGAGCCCAGAGTTAGAGAGGTTGCTGTGAGCTATCACGCCATGGTCTTCTACCCAGGGTGACGAAGTAAGATTCTGTTCCCCTCAAAATAAAAGAAAAAGAAAGACAAAACTAAGGTATAGCTTTAGGGTCTGCCTAAACTCTCTCTTCTGCTCTTGGGATACTTTTACCAGAGGCTCAGGATAGTATTCTCAGGGAAAAGTAAAGAGAATATCAAGGACCTACTTTCTCCTGTCCTTTGTAATCTACCAAGTCTGCTCATGTTACTCTTCTTTTCTTCCCATTGTGTGTTTTAAAGCTGCTAAGAGTAACATGACCTTAGAGAGCACATTAGCATGGAGGAGTGACACAGTGACTGATGGCTCAGAGATAATGTCTGCATGTCACCTAAGCCAGAGCAGATGCAGGGAGATTGGCTGGTATGGGTTTGGAGGGTTTGTGGATGTGAAAACTTTGATAATTGCTAAAGAGATAAATGAAATATTAATTTGGGGTGGGGGGTTTAAGTGAAGACAGGTAGAACGTAGCCCTATTACTTGTAAACTGGTGAGATAAACCAGGATGCCTAGGTAACCACTAGATAACAGATTGTCAAGCAATCTGATAATTACCATCCAAAAGAAGTTAAAGTACAGTGAGATGGAATCCTGATGGCTTTAAAAGAGCAAAGCTGACTATACTATTTAATTAATTTACGATGGTATTAGGACATTAGGGATAATAAGAAAACATTAGATTTGATCTATTTGAACTATGGTAAGATGTGATTCTTCTTTTCAAGACATTAAAATCTTTTTTTTTTTTTTTTTGAGACGGAGCCTCAAGCCATCCCCCTGGGTAGAGTGCCATGGCATCACAGCTCACAGTAACCTCCAACTCCTGGGCTCAAGCGTGTCTCCTGCCTCCGCCTCCCAAGTAGCTGGGACCACAGGCGCCTGCACAATGCCCGGCCATTTTTTGCTTGCAGCCATCATTGTTGTTTGGCGGGCCCGGGCTGGGGATTCGAACCCGCCACCTTAGGTGTACGTGGCTGGCGCCTTAGCCGATTGAGCCACAGGTGCCGAGCCAAGACATTAAAATCTTATAGTTTAGAATCCAGTATTATAAATTAATGAGAAAATTGGCTATTTAACAGTACCATTGCTGCTGATTTACCAAATGAGGATATTTAAGGAATTTTTTAAATATGTTTTTATGCAACAAAAATGGGACATTTTACAAAAACCAGGAGTTTTTATTCACTCCCACATCTCTGAGTCAGTACTCAGAAACAGCGGTTGCCAAACTGAGATACACCTTTTTGACCCAAAACCGTACGTCTGAAACAAATTTGTAAGAGGCGGCTAATAAACACATCTCTATGGAAAAAATAAAAAATAAGGTGAAGGAGAAAAGGGGAAGAGGTAGAGTGGCAGAAAAATCTTAAGACTATTAAGTGCCCTAGTTAACTCTAAAAGAAATACAAACGTGTATTTAGATAGATACAAATTGTTTCTTTTGGTGTTAATTATATCTTGATCACAAAGGAATAAATGTTAAAAACAGCACACATGACAAATCATACAAAACCAAAATCAGTAACCTGAGGATGAAAAGAAAGACCCACGATTAAGAAGCAAATGAATATTCTTCTAAACAAAAACTGAGTCACATGGGAAACTAAAAATACAGTAACAAAAATATGAAAATATTTGATACGCAAACAACATATACAGAACGAGAAGCTGCTAAACTGCAAGCTTCCTCGGCAGGTAAAGTCATTACTTACAGGTGTTTTATCATCACAATAGGAAAAGAGAAAATAAACAGGGTGATAATCATTTAAAATATACCCCAGGAAGGAAAAATGGGAAGAGTATGGGTCCCATAAAATCAAACTCTCTTTCAGCTGAGCCACGACTGCCTTTTCTCCCTGAGGTATATTTTAAATGATAAGCACAATGTTTATTTTCTAAAAACAAACAAAAAATATTAAAGCTGCATAAAGATTGAGAGATGGCTAAATGGGGCAGCACGTGCGAATGTTACTGAAAATATGTTTTGACCATTTTCACATTTTGATTAATCACCATTTGATTAAAGTAATTTTAACTAAACAACATGGACCTAATGTTATTATTGCTCAGTAGGAAAAAAATGCGTAGTTTTTCTTCATACATTTAATATTTTACAATTTTAGAAAATGAGCATGTATCATAGGAGAAAAGTTTTTCACCTCTTTATTCCTGAGTAATTTACTCTTTTTGCTGCAATTGCCAATAAAATCTTGTTTCTAAAAAAATTATTTTTCCCTAAACTAGTTACTGGTGACACATAAGAATCTCATTTACATTTGCACACTCAACTTCATTCTTCTGCATATATGGATATCCAATTTTCCCAACATCCTTTAATAAAGAGATTATCTTTTTCCTATTGTGTATGCATGGCACTTGGGTCAAATTCAGTTGAATGTAAATGCATGCGTTCATTTCTGGGCTCTCTATTCTATTTCATTGGTCTGTTTTTCTGCCAGTGCCATGCTATTTTAATCACTATAACTTTGTAATATAGTTTGAAATCAGGTAGCGTGATGCTTCTAGCTTTACTCTTTTTGTTCAAGAGTGCCTTGGCTATTCTGGGTTACTTGTGTTTCCCTATAAATTTTAGCATGCTTTTTCTATTTCTGTAAAAAAAAAAATTACATTGGAATTTTAATAAGGATTGCATCAAACTTGTTGATCACTTGGGTAGTACAAATATTTTAACAATTTAAAATTTTCAAATCCAGGGACATGGAAAATCATTCCATTTATTTGTGTCTTTTTCAATTTCTTTTAGTAATATTTTATAACTTTTAGTATACAGGTCTTTTATCACCCTGGTTAAGTTTATTCCAAAGTTCCAGAGTCTTCAGAGTTTTCTATATATAAGATCATGTCATCAGCAAACATTAAATGACCAATTCACTTATTCCTTTACTATTTAAATGTCTTTTATTTCTTCCTCCTCCCTAATTGCTCTGGTAAGGATTTCCAGTAGCATGCTGATGCTTGTTATCTTGTTCATGATGTTATAGGGACAGCTTTCAACTGTTAACCCGTGACAATAATCTTAGTTCTGGGTTTGTCATATATGGTGTTTACTGGGTTGAGGCACTTTCCTTCTATATCTAATTTGTTGACAGTTTTTATGACAGGATATTGAATTGTATCAAATGCTTTTCCTGCATCTAATGAAATGACAATGTAAGTTCTGTCCTATGTTCTGTTAATGTGATATATCACATTTAATGATTTGTATATTGAAAACCATCCAGGTATCCCAGGGTTAAATCCCATTTGATCATCATGAATAATCCTTTTTAATGTGCTGTTGAATTCAGTTTGCTAGTAATTTGTTGGCCATTTGTGCACTTACGTTCATCAGGGCTATTGGCTTGCCATTTTCTTTTCTTCTGATGCATCATCTGGCTTTGATATCAGGATAATGCTAGCTTCATAAAATCAATTTGAAAGTATTCCCTCCTCTTTCACTTTTTGGAAGCATTTGAGAAGGATTGGTACTAATTCTCCTTTAAATATTTGGTAGAATTCACCCATGAATCCATCAGGTCCTGGGCTTTTCTTTGATGACTAACTTTTTATTACTGATTTAATCTCATTACTCATCGTTGGTCTGTTCAGATTATCTATTTCTTCAAGATTCAGTCTTAGTAAGTTGTATGTGTCTAGGAATTTATCTATTTTTTGCACATTATTCAGTTTGTTGGCATATAATTAATTGCTCATAATAACCTCATTATCCTTTTTATTTCTGTGGTTAACAGTCTAATGTCTCCTTTTTAATTTCTGATTTTAATTGAGTCTTCTCCCTCCCTTCATAGTCTAGCTAACCATTTGTCCATTTTATCATTTCAAAAACCAACTCTTATTTTTGTTGTTATTTTTCTATTTTTTTCTAATTTATTTCTGCTCTGATCATTGTTAGATTCTTCCTTAAGCTTACTTTGAACTTGGTTTATTTTTTATTTCTTGTTCCTTGTGGTGTAACATTAAATTGTTCATTTCAGGTTATTCTTTCACAATATAAATTTTTATTGTTATAAATTTCCCTCTTAGAATGACTTTTGCTGGCTCGGCACCTATGGTTCTGCTGTTAGGGTGCCAGCCACATGCACTGGAGCTGGTGGGTTCAAACCCAGCCTAGGCCTGCCAAAAAATAATGACAACTATAACCGAAAGAATAGCTGGGTTGTGGTGGGCATCTGTAGTCCAAGCTACTTGGGAGGCTGAGGCAAGAAAAATTGCTTAAGCCAAAGAGTTTGAGGTTGCTGTGAGCTGTGATGCCACAGCACTCTACCGAGTGTGTCATAGTGAGACTCTGTCTCAAAAAAAGAAAATTGCTTTTTCTGCATCCCTTAAGTTATGGTATGTTGTGTATCCATTTTTCATGTAATTCAATATTATTTTTGATTTCTCTTTTAATTTCCACTTTTCCCATTGGTTGTACAGGAGCATGTTATTTAATTTCCACATATTTATGTTTTTCCAAGTTTTCTCCTATGATTGACTTCTAGTCTCATGCTATTGTGATCAGATAAATTACTTGATACAAATTCAGACAATTAAGGTAATTAACTCATCCTAGAAAAGGTACCACATACCTCATTGTTAACCTTTTGACTACAAAAAAATGCCTATCCTATAGGTGTTCAAACAAGATGTTCATTTGGTGTGAATGACTCCTGTAGACCCATTCCATTCTGAGTGCTCTGAGTTGAAGCATTAAATATCACTACAGTCACCAAATGATCAACAGGAGTATACTATGAAGGTGACTGTAGTGATATTTAGGTGCTCCAATATTGAGTATATATATACTTACGATTATTACATCCTCTTGATAAATTGACCCCTTTATTATTACATAATTATTTTCTCCGTCTCTTTTTACAGTTTTGGATTTAAAGTCTATTTATAGGACATAAATATAGCTACCCCTGCTGTATTTGATTTCTATTTGCATGAAATATCCTTTTCTTTCTCTTCCCTTTCAGTCTATTTGTGTGCTACAAAGTGAATTAAGTCTCTTCTAGGAAGCATACAGTTGGATCTTTTTTCTTTATTATTCATTCAGTCAATCTATGTCATTCTATGGAACAATTTACATTTGTCTTAGTCTACATTGGGCTGCTATAACAGAATACCACAAACTGTGTAATTTATAACGAGCAGAAATGTATTGGATCATAGTGTCAGAAGCTGGGAAAAGCATCAGCAATTTAGTGAGGATCTTATTGCTACATTGTAACATGATGAAAGGCATCACATGAATGAAAGAAAGAGCAAGAGGGTTCTGCAATCATCCTTTTATAAGGAACTCATTTCTGTGATAATGGCATCAGTCTATTCTTTTGATGGTTTCATGATTTTCTGATCCTGTATCATCCTTATTTACATATTTGAAGAGATAGCTATGTCTTCTGGCCTTCATAGGTAATCTTTTTCAGGGATAGATCAATATTTACCCTAGTCAGGAAATCTGGATAATCTAGCTGATAAAGATTCTGGGAAGTCAGTACTTTCTTTGGGGTTCTTTATTTAGCTAGGCGATTGCCTCTTCTCTGAGGCTAGGCTCTGCTATCCGGTGATACCAGTAACTCTGCAATCAATCATAGTTGCTGGCTGGGCACTACAATTGCCTCTGATTTAACTAGGTCACGCTATATATTCCCTGACTTGGTGGTACTACTATTTGGGTTCTTCATTTGTGCAGGGCTGTAGGCTGGGTTCCAAGTGTAAGCAAGATGGATGGTACCAGAGGCTATGTTCTGTAAAATACACAGTTGAGCCTTTCCTCTTTACCTGGGTGAGTTTCTGAGTGGGCCCTGAGACTGGGTGGGCTTGCTGGCTAAGAACTGAATCCAGATTGAACTTTCTTTCATATTTCTGGAAGTGACAAGCTTAGTTCTGCAGATGCACTACACCATTGGATGGGATATCCAATTGTATGGCACAGCTGTCAGAAACTCAAAGCACCACCAAGACAAGCATCCTGGTCACTATGAGTTCCATATCATCTTCTTGCTTCTACCTGACTCTAGGCAATGTAGTTTTACTGCCCCTGCCACCCCCGCCAATAATCCCTATGAAGTTAGACTGGAGTGAACTTGCTGAAAAGCATCTTGGAATGCTAGGGAAGCTGGACGTTAGCTTCTGGTTCTCTTCTCCCTCTGTAGCACCCGTGGACCCAGGGAGAAAGTTAAGCTAATATTGACCACTGACACTTAGTTTTCACATTGTAACATCTGAAAACTTTCATTAGCCTCCTCATAAAATTATTAGCTAGATTAAATAAAACATGTAAATCACTCAACATGGTAGCACAGAGTATATTCAAAACATGTTTGCTATTATTAATAGTATTGGTCTGTTTAAGTCAACCTGAATTCTTAATAACAATGGAGATCTTGAAATACTTAGCAACTTAGATTACTTACATTAATTTTGCATCAATGAAAAACAAAATATTCTGTTTGGATTAACCAGGACCATGTTTTTACCTTTGAAAAAAATGTACTACTTCCAAATAAAACCCATTTTGGGGATGTGTGAGTGATGGCTTGACCTTTATAACTCAATTTCTGAGGCAGAGTAGGTAAACAATAAATATTTCCTGATTGGCTGTTGTTGTAAGTTTATAAAGAGGTCACCACATGCTGCAAATTACGAAATGTTTATTACGTGTGCAAGTACTCACAAGTATGTACCACTGAGAGCCTTGGTTGATAGTGGTAGATAATAAAAATCTTGATGAGTTCACTGACTTCCCATAAACAAATAATAAAGTCAGTCTGTAGGTCATTGTACTCGTGATAAAGAAGATGCCACCATACTTATCTGTCAAGCAGTCTAACTAGGTCAGGTGCACTGGCCTGTAATCCTAGCACTCTGGGAGGCCATGGTAGAAAGGACACTTGAGCTCAGGAGTTCTAAGTTAAGCCTAAGCAAAAGTAAGACCCTGTCTCTACTGAAAATAGGAAAATCACCCATGTTGTGCTGTATGCTTGATCCTCCACTCAGGAGGCTGAGACAGGAGGCTCATTGAGCCTGGGAGTCAGAGGCCAGTGGGGTCATCATAGCTCACTGTATATACTGTGTATACTCTACACAGGGTGACAGAGCAAGACTGTGTCTTAATAAAAAATAATAATAGTCTAGAAGTGAAAAAATAGAATTTTCCTTCCCATTTCAAGTCCTTTAGGCCACAGGCTATTTAACATTGGTGGGGGAAGGGCATTTGTGTAAACAGAAGTAGATCAAAGTGAGCTGAATTTTACATAACTAAATAGGACTGTAAATATGTGGGATTTTTCTGAAATATCATTAATAGGTTAGTCAGGCGCATTTGATAAAATAGAATTGAAGTCATTTTTAAAAGATGTTTATGTTTATACCCTACTGAGGAAAGTGCTTAGTAAACTAGTTACGTTTTTTTTTTTTCTAGCAAAAAGACTCTGAAAAACTTTTAGAGACTATTGCCATACCTCTCAGAATATGCCGATTGATGTCTGAAAAACTTTCAGAATACTTAAAGCTTTTAAGAGTCTTTGGACCAAGAAAGAATTAATGCTACTTAAGATATAAGATACTTAAGAAGAAAATAATCAGGCTCGGCACCTGTGGCTCAGTCGGCTAAGGCACCAGCCATGTACACCTAAGGTGGCGGGTTCGAATCCCCAGCCCAGGCCCGCCAAAAAAACAATGATGGCTGCAACCAAAAAATGGCCAGGTGTTGTGGCGGGCACCTGTGGTCCCAGCTACTTGGGAGGCGGAGGCAGGAGACTCGCTTGAGCCCAGGAGTTGGAGGTTGCTATGAGCTGTGATGCCATGGCACTCTATCCAGGGGGATAACTTGAGGCTCCGTCTCAAAGAAAAAAAAAAGCACACAGGATGCAACTGTCGTCAAAGAGTTTGTGCCACGTCCCCTCCAGTCCTACCCTCCCCTGGCAGAACCACTGTTTCTCCTTCTCTCCAGCTCCTGAGCACTTTCTTCTGTGTGCATAAAGAGGGGCTCAAGAATTTGATCCCCAACAGCTGGCCATATATGGAGACTATAATGCTGTTGACTAGAAGTGAACATTATGATAAAAATCTTAATAAAAATAAAATCTTGCCTCTACTTTTCAGGAACCTACCATTTAAAAACAAAAGACCAGCCATTCATTCAATATCTGTCTATAAAGAACACATTATTTACCTATACACACCTATGTGTAGTAATTACCTAAGTGCATGTTGTGAGGAGCAGGCTTGTTCCCCAAGGCCATGCAGGACTCAGCACAGGTCTGCCTCGCCCCTCTAGAGCTTTAATGACTTCAAAGGCACTTTCCAGTTTGGGGATTCTGTAATTTATTAAGTCCAGCCTACTGCTTGCCGCAGGCTGTATAGTAAAGGGGGAGATGGGTGGGGTAAGCCACTCTGACCACCAAAGGTCCTTCCTGGCTGCCCTGGCTGGACCCTTGTTTCTTCCCTCCCTCTCAAGCCCTGGAAGGGAGATTCAGGGAACAGGTCACAGGGAGCCTGGAAAAGCTGAGAACTTCCTGCCCACATCCCACCATGTCCCATACTGGAAATACCAGCTGTCTGTGCTCCATGCTCTTCCCGTGCTTACCATTTCTGTCACCAGGAGCGCTCTCCCAGCTCTCACTTGGGGATCCAAAAGCTTGGAGTTCTGGAGAGCTGGCAGGCTACTTCCTAGTGAGGGCTGGCTCCCTTCTCCGGGGCTGGCTCCCTTCTCCCTCCTGCTGGAGGCATTTCCCTCCCCCAGGAGTCTGCTTGATGGAGCTGGGAAGGGTGGTTGTCAGTAGAACCAGAGGTGTGGCCCAGCCAGAAGGGTGCAGGGAGTGATGCCCAGAGCAGGCTGGGTGCCTCCTCTGTACCCCAGCCTGGGTGGACATAGGGGGCCTGTGGGAGGGCAGAGGAGCCCCCCTGCTCCAGTGGATCTGTGATCCTGCTGTCTACCCAGCCAGCTGCTGTGCCTGAGAAGTTTCCATTTTCACAGGCAGCCTCCTTATTCTACTTCCTATACTTTCAGGGCCCTAATCTTACAGGGTCTGCTCTGTGATAAGTCTCATATACAGCAAAGGCACCTTTCTCACCGGGGACCTGTTTCCTGCGTTTGTGTTCTTCTTTCCTGGAACCAAACTGCATTCTCCTGAGAGCAGCTCTTTTTCATTTTTAAAAAATAATCTCTTATTTTTATTTATACTTGGCTATTTTCATTTTATTTTATTTTTGAGACGGAGCCTCAAGCTGTCCCCCTGGGTAGAGTGCCGTGGCATCACAGCTCACAGCAACCTCCAACTCCTGGGCTCAAGCGAGTCTCCTGCCTCTGCCTCCCAAGTAGCTGGGACCACAGGCGCCCTCCACAATGCCCAGCTGTTTTTTGGTTGGAGCTGTCATTGTTGTTTGGTGGGCCCAGGCTGGATTCGAACCCTATACTTGGCTGTTTTCAAAACACTGTCTGGGTAGGGCAGGCTGTGAGCACATTTTACAGCAAACAGCCTCCCATAGGTTTGCTTCCTCAAATAAGGTATTTAGGAGATACAGCCTGAGGCTTTAACTAGGATCTTACAACTCTTGCCCAATGAATGATCTTCCTGTTACCCACAACTACCTGAGAATCTAGGAGGTGCTCAATAGTAATTTTTCTGAGTTAGAAAAAAGTGTGGGTACAGTATTTGTGAGTATGTGTGCTATGTACAGATTCTGTATGCTTAGAAACATGTTTTTCCGGTCTCTTTATTTGAAAAGGGATTCAAGGATTGTCCATGAATTGTTTGTTACCTGTTACTGTTTTTAGAAATGACTAGATAGGACAGCTTATTTAGAAATATTTGCATGTTACATCAGAAGAGAGTTAATAGTACTGGGTTACTATTAATACTAACGGTCTTAGCTGTTCCAGGAAAAGGTACTGCTCATTCGTAATAACCAGAGAATAGCTGCAGGATTGGAGAGTAGAGTCCAGAAAAACATCATGAATGTGCATGTAGTTATAATTTAAGTGCTATGGGTGTGAATCTTTTAATATAAGCTTTTAAGAATGTCTGAATTTTCGCATCAGGCATAATTCATGGCCTATGTTTGATAAGGATGTACTCTTTGGTCATATAACCTTGGAGGAGTCATAATCTTGAATTATTTATCACTGGAATGAATCATCCTTTTGAGAGAATCATATCTTCCTTCAGTGTTAAAAATATGTTTATGTCATCTGTCATGGTGAGTATTCTAGTTACAGTGCATATTTCTTTTTTTACATGCTGCCCACTCACTCGGGTGTTATCCTTGAGAAGAGAAAGGGATTTTAGATGATGTCTAATCTCTTGAGTCTATAATCATATTCCTTGTTTTTGTCCTCATTTCTTTTGGTTGCTATGTTTTGATATTTGATCTTTGGTCCTTTTCTTTGGGGAAGGGTGACTGGGTGGCTTCAGGGGGAGTGAGTGAACCCATTTGTGGCCGATTCACATGTTTTTGTTAAGCTTGGCAGTTTAAGTGGTCCCCCTTCCTCCTGAACAGTGTTCATCTATGCTGTCCAAAGGCACGGTCCCCTTCCATCTGGCCATCACAGGCAAAAAATGATGGTGCCACTGGAACATGGGATTTCTCAGAATCCTAAGGGACAACAGAATGTGTCTGCGAATACCCAAATGCAAATTATTTCTGTTGATACCTAATATATGTAAATGTATGCTACCCAGTTGACAAAGAAATTATGAATGGCACTGTTCCTGCATATTGGCATATAATTGAAATTTTAGTTCTGTCATAAAGTGAAGTGCATTAATAGTCCTATTTCCTGCTGAATTTTGGTGACCTTTCCAGCAGCTCCAAAAGCCCCTCATGGGGCTACAGCCCAGAGGGGGAGGTCAGCACTTCCTGGAGTCAGTGCTGCCTGGTGCCCTTGGGAAGAGTGATCTTGTCTCCTCAGGCTGTGGGAATCCCCTGATCCAGAGCTAGGGATGGGACATGGATCATTGGGACAGAGATAGGACTCCGCAGAGAAGAGGAGTGTTAGTTTTAGTACAGATCTGGGGGCGTTGAGACAAGGCAGTGCCTTGGGAAGAAAGTTATGTTCAAAATTGTGCTCCCCCACCACATCTTAAATTCTTAATTCAGGGACAGAGAAGTCAGGCAGATTCAAAAACAGATGGGTATGCAGCAGAATGGGTTGCAGGACAGCTGGCAAGGGCTGGAGGGGACCCCACCGGGCCTGTGCTGCTTCCACAGTGGGCTTTGTGTGGTGGTGCCCACTATGGTGAGCCTTGCTGCCGTCTCAGTGGGCTTCACCCTGTGAACTCCCTCCTGCTTGGTCAGAACGATTCCCTATCAGCTGATTAACTAACCTCTGTGTGTGTGTGTCCAGCCTCTTGCTGAACTGGGCCCTGGGGTGGCTGCAATGGAGATGGGAGAGTGACCATCTTCCTTGGTGAGCTGCTGGCCTGATGGGAGAGGCCCCAGTGTGTGTCTGGAGCAGTGGTTCTCAACTTTCCTAATGCTGCGACCCTTTAATACAGTTCTTCATGTTGTGGTGACTCATAACATAAAATTATTTTCGTTGCTACTTCATAACTGTAATTTTGCTACCGTTATGAATCGTAATGTACCACCCCATATACCGGAGGTGGCGGGTTCAAACCCAGCCCCGGCCAAAAACTGCAAAAAAAGAGAAGTGTGAATCGTAGTGTAAATATCTGATATGCAGCATGTATTTTCATTGTTACAAAGGGGTCGTGACCCACAGGTTGAGAACCGCTGTGGAGCAGCATGGCCAGTATGGAACTGGTTGGGTTCCTGTGGGGGCCTGAACTTGGTCTGGACCAGAAGCATGCGTGGGCATTAGGTGTCTGCCAGGCACAGGGCCTGGCACACAGACTACTGAGGGTGTTTCTAAAGTGATGGAATAATTGAAGGCAGGAGGAGATCAGAGAGAGTGTTCTGGGTGGATGGCGTGCCCGAGCCTGAGGGGAGACGGGCTGCTTGGAGCACACTAACGAGGTGCAGAGGCCTGGACGTCTGTGCCGCCCACCATGTTCCTCTGTAGATCAGAGGGGTGGGCCTGCGGCTCTGGCGGTTGTCAGTGTGGGCTGGCGTGGAAGAGTGTGTGTGTATAGCGGGGAGGGGTCTCGGCCTTGCGCTAAGACGTGAGGAAGGTGTTGGTTGAAAACAGCTTCCTGATTTCTGCAGAATCGTGGATCGTGCTCGCTCCTCCTGTGTCCTTCGCAGAAGGTCTGCCTGATCTGTTCAGGCACCGGGGCGTTTACTGCTGTGAATCAAGACAGCGTCCTGGATTTCGAGGAGCTCACACTTTCTCAGTAAATAGACATAAACAAACGATTACCGTGTGGTTTGATAGATGTGGCAAGATAGAGAGGCAGTTGCTATTGGCAACGCCAAGTCAGTCATAACCTTCTGCATTGAACAGGGCTCGTTTGCTCAGTGTCTGGCTGGGGACCAAGAGGACCAGTGATGGGAATGTGGACAGGCCACCATGGGCCAGCTCCCACCATAAGCTGCCATTGAGCAGTGTAGCCCTGATCCCAGTGGATACCACAGCCTGACCCCGGGGCCTGCGAGGTATCTGGAACCTGGAGGAAGCAACCCGGTGGGAGTGGTTCCCCAGTGGACAGTAGGATTGGAAGCTGCCTTCTGGGTGGACTCAGCCTCCTGCAGGGAAGGAGAGCTGGGTCTGCTTGTGGACCTAGGTTTTGCCCAGAACTGAGATGCTGGGTGCAGTGCTCCATCTCCAGAGCCAGTTGGTGTGGAAGGTCCTTGGTACTTACTTTCCGTTGCAGCTGGGGGTAAGGGCAGATATGTAGAAGGAAGGGAACTTTTTCTCTCTTAAGGGAACATTGTTAGGAAAATGTCTCCATTTTCTAGTCATTGGAGAAGCCCTTTCAAACAGACCAGATTTAGGAGGGTTTTGATGAGAACAGTGTGTGGGGAGCATTGGTGTCTTCAGCTGCAGTAAGCTGGAGTGTGACCCGAGGGTCCCATGTGAGGTGGGAATGGCATGGTCTGTCTCATACCAGTGGATGGCCAGCTTCTTGCCTCCTGGCAGCACAAACCCCTGCCTGTTTCCGGAGGGGAGATGCCCCATGGGCTGGCTGATTTGTGGTTCTGTGTCGGTCACTTTCCCTGGCCACTTCCTTCCTTTTTCTCCATATGCCA
Organism: Galagoides demidoff; assembly: GCA_963574575.1. Taxonomy (NCBI): domain Eukaryota; kingdom Metazoa; phylum Chordata; class Mammalia; order Primates; family Galagidae; genus Galagoides; species Galagoides demidoff. The sequence continues at coordinate 16,945 of CAUYQV010090043.1, forward strand.
GTCTGTACAGGAGGAATTTCCTCTTCTGCCAGAGGGTGGCTGGGGGAGAGGCAGTGGCTGGCATTCTGTCTTCTGGAAGTGTTTGCAGGTAGGAATCCTTCCCTCTGCTCCTGTGCCAGAACCATGTCACCTCCAGGAACAGGCAATAGTTTCCTGTGACTCATCACTGGGTTTTCAGGCTTTGAACTCTTGTGCTCTGCACTGAGCTGTCCTCTGACCCCTGTCAGGAGGGACGTCCAACTCTGAGCCCTGGTATTATAAAGTGTCTGGTATGCTGGTCACAGCTGGGCTTTGGGTTTACTTCATGACACGTTGCCTGGTCCCCAGACAATGAGATGCTGCTGGTGGTGGTGGTTTGTGTCACACAGCTGCTGCCTCCCTGAGTCCATGCTCTGCCCAGCCCTGCTCAGACACCTGGATGCTGCCATAGCCCTGTCCTCTCTGGCCAGCTGCACGACCTGTCACAGGGCTCTGTTCTTGCACGTAGACATCACCAAAGCAGTGGACCTGCCTGTCAGCTTGGCCACTGGGTGTCCGGCCTGGGTCCCCACGCCCTTTGCCTCTGCTTATAGAATCGACTGCCCTTTGTGTCCTCCCTGCCTGTCCTGTAGGTTTAGCCCAGCACCCCGTCTTGGAAGCCACGTTAGAGGCTCTTCGGCGGCGTCGTACCCACTGCGCACCTTTCATATCTGATGGCCGTGGTGCATGCTTGTCAGCTGTTTATCTGCTCCTCTCTCCAGACTGTGACCTTGGGAGCCAAGAGACCTTGTCTGAGTTGTTGGACCCCTGAAGGGTTAACTTGCTGCTGTCTATTTGAGCAACCCCCATTTGTCTGGGAGTGGAAGCCAGAATCCTCTGGGTGAGGGATCTTCCATCTTCAGTGATTTAAACTCACCGCCCTGCTCTGCTGCACAGTAGTCTTTCCCAGCCTCTGAGCTGGCTGTTCCTTTGTCCAGAACCATCTTTCCTCCCAGATCACCTGCATGGCTCTCTCCCTTGCCTCCTTCACACGTCACCTTCTGACAGGCCGGTGCCCTCACTGTGCAGGGGCAGCGCCTGCTGTCCCCTGCAGCACCCAGCACCTCCTCACTATTTTAATAAAATAAATATCTTTATTTTCTATGTCTCCTTCCCCCTGTTAGATCATAAGCTTGGAGGGGACAAGGATATTTGACTCTTGTTTAATGTGGCATGCCCAGCACCCAGAATTATGCTTTTAAACGTGTTTATCAAAAATGAATAAAATTGGCCAGCAGGTACAGCTTAGAGCACAGGTGGGAGACACAGTGTTCCCAAGAGCTGGGCTGTTACTGGTTCATCAAAAGCTTCTGGCCACAAGGACTTGATTCTTAGAGGAGAATAGTTTGGAAGTTGAATTAATGAGTGTAGGTCCTTTAAAAAGTCAGAAGGTGTTTGAATGTGCCCTTGTGCACAGGGGCTGCCCTGCCCCTCTGGAGGGAGGAATCCCAGGTGAGGCCTCGTCACAGCTGTACTTTGTTATGTCTCATTGCCTCAGGGCTCTTAGGATTCCTGTTTTGTGGTTTTCTTTTTCCTTCCCCTCCCTCTGGTTCTTGATTCAGGAAGGATTCCCTTTATATTTCCAAATTGCTGCCTCTTAGGAATGGAGACTGCTGCCAGTCTGTGTTACTTCTTTTATGGGGACCAAAGTAGTTCCGCGTTTGAGAGATCCAGAGATACGGCTTTGAAACTGTTTGATTCATCTAATTATTGTCCAGGAGTGCTGGGAGGTTAACCCCAGCGGGTTGCTTGGGTGATAGTGATCGATGTCTGTGTGATGATTATAAGGAAAGCTGGTATTATCTTGGGCCTTTGAAGAGTCCATCAGATAGTGAAGAAATTGAGAAGCTAGGGTTATGTTGAGGTCTCTAAAATAAGTGTCCTCAGAATGGAAGGTCCAGATTAGAGAGTTACCTTGATGAGAGGCTTTTATGCTTTTTGTGCCTTTTTTTTTAATAGTCCCTGGTAGTCCTATTTGTAATCTCTTTTCAAAGACAGCTTTTTGTGAATTCTTCAGATTTCACTTTGTTAGTAACACTTGTAAAAACCTGTGTGGTGGCCTGGGACCAATGTGTTTTGAAGGAACTGCAGAGATGGATAAAGAAATGGCCCGTCCCCTTGAGGAGCTCATATTGTACCTCAGTCTGTGTAATGATTAGAGCGTCTGCTTTGAAGCCAGCTGGACTCAAATATTGGTTTCACTGATTGATACCTCTGTGGCCATGGGCAAATTCGCTCATTCACTTATTTTTTATTTAACAAATATGTATATTGTGCTTGTTATACACCAGGCACTCAGTGCTTAGCAAATGTTAAGTGTGTTTCATCCTCACAAGAACCCTGTGGGTAGGTATTCTCACCCCCAAATTTAAAGAGGGGAGTGGGGCACAGAGATGAAACACTTTTCCCCAGAAGTCACAAAGCTGGAACTTTATCCCCAGGTGCTCATGGAGTTCAGGCCTCTCCTCATGACACTCTGTGTTACCTCTGGGCTTCCTGAGCTTGCACTTCTAACTCTGTAAAGTCGGAAACACTCCTAACCAGACTGCCTAGAGCAGTGTCCTCAAACTACCGCCCGCGGGCCACACCTGGCCTGCCCAGGACATTTATCCAGCCCATCTGGTGTTTTTGCCGCTACTACCTGTCCTGCTTAGCAGCCAACTTGTCCTGGGGCCCACAGTCCGGCCCCCCACGGTCTGAGGGACAGTGAACTGGTCCCCTATTTAAAAAGTTTGAGGACCCCTGGCCTAGAGACAGGATTGAAATTCGGTGAGTAAAGTGCAGGGAGGGCTGGAGCAGCAAGGGAGATGCCAGGACACGCAGTACCCGCACAGGAAGCCGGGTTCTCTCTGACGGGGGAACAAGCCCAGGTTTGACTAAGTGGGCCGAGCCAAAATGCAGGAAGGTGGCTTTGCCTGGGGGTCTGGTTGGTTGGACTGTTGGGTGTGGAAGGCCAGCCCCTCGGGGGCCAGTCTCAGAGGGCCAGTCTCAGAGGGCCAGCCCAGAGCCCACTTGTGCCTTGCGAATGATTGATTGGCTTTGCACGTTGTCGTTTTGTTCTCTCTCTTTAGAAATGTTTTGTTCTCTCTCTTTAGAAATGTTCTCCCACACCTTCCTTCCAGTGAATTTCTAGAAATACCCTATTTTTCATGACTCACCAATGAACACATCCTGTTTGGGGAAGTGCTGAGAGGAATGTGAGAATGGTGTGGCGCTCACTCCCGGTAACACATGGTGCAGGCAGGAGGTGGCTCTGCTTTCTGCTGGCCCGAGGTGGAGGTGGGCGGGATTTCTCCAGATGCTGTCTGGCTGCCTCCACCTGACCTACACCAACTGGGAGTTTTCCTCTTGTGTCCTAGGATCTGTCTATGGCTACAGAGAGGCCAGTGATAGAATTAATCAAATTAGAGACAGGGCCTGTAGTTTTGAACCTGACTTAGATGACCTTTTGAGCCAAACAGATGGCCAGTCTTCCTCTGTATACACCAGTGTGGCAGTGATGGAGTGGGTGCCGGGTGCCTCTGGACCGAGTTGCTCTTAGAGCTGCCTTTGCAAGGAGGTGGCCAGGGTGGCTTTGCCTCCCAGGGCAGACTCACCCTGGAGTGTGAAATGTTGACCCTTTCCTTGGAATGGCTCTGAGCTTACCTGTGGCTTGCTGTTCTTTCACTCTCAGGGTTAGGATGTTGCTCATTCTTGCAGAGGCCGGATGTTTAAATCATCCTGCTGTGGTTCTCTTTTGTATGGCTGGGAAAGCTCAATTCATTAGGGAGTGAAGGGAAGGACAAAAAAGTATTAAATAATAGAGACACAGAGGAGGGAGAATTGGACCTGTGGTGAGCACAGAAGGGAGAGTCATGGGGAGGCAGGTGGGCTTCAGATGGGGCAGTTGGGCCAGGATGAGTGGCCGGCAGCTATGGGGCGGGCAGAGTGAGAGCTGTGCCAGCCCCTCTGAACCCTGGGTACCGTGGGGTGGAATCTGAAGAACTTGGTTGGAGGATAACTGTGATCCTTCCCATGATGGCAGGACAGTGGGATTAGGCAAGAACAGAGCTGCTCTACCTGGGCGGTTTTGCCTCCCAGGGGGGATGTGGCAAGGTTGGGAGATGTGTGTGGTCATCACAACTGGGGGTGAGGGGTGCTCCTGGGGTGTAGCAGGTGGAGGCTGGGGATGCTGTAAACATCTTACGGTGAATAGGACAGTCCCTGCCACTTTATCTTGCCCCAAGTGTCACTAGTTCTGAGGTTGAGGAACTCTAGGCTAGAGGGTGGTTGAGTGATGGCAGGTTTGGAGGACAGGTCAGGGAGGGACGAGGGGGCTTCCTATGCACATGAACTACTCTTGGACCCCAGTTCTCCCATGAAAACAGGAAGGTCTTGATGCGTTAAGTCTCTTTTTAAGTTGGACGGGTTGAAAATGATTTGGCAATTTCTATAAGCTGAAGCTTATAGGTAATTAAGTGCCGGGAATTAAAGATCATGGTTTTAGGCCCATTAAGATCATCAAGGAGTTGGATTAAAATGCTGACTGTCTTACCTCCTAACGTGTTCTAGTCTTTTCCTATATTATTTTTTTCCTGCTCTTTAGCCTTATGCTGTGCAGAATGCCAGATAATGTTTTGATATCTTTTCTGTTATGAAGATTAGTAAAATTAAAACTTAGTACTGTTATAAAGAGCTTGAACTTAATTTACTTATCTATATAGAAACTCCTAATTCAATATCTGTAAAGTAGGAGGACTTTTTACTGGAGATCTAAGAAAATTAAAGATTGATTGAATTTTGAAAAATTAAAGTAACTCTTACTGCCATTAGTGTCTGTCTGTATGTATAGGTGGTTATTTGTATAAGAGACACAGTGCATCTTTTTTTTTTTTTTTTTGCAGTTTTTGGCCAGGGCTAGGTTTGAACCCGCCACCTCTGGCTTATGGGGCTGGCACCTTACTCCTTGAGCCACAGGGACTGCCCCGACACAGTGCATCTTAACCACACCCCCATACCCTGCCTTTAAAATTTGGAACTACCATTTATTTTGAGCATAGTTAAAATCCTTTTATCCTTGTCCTCTGTGGGAGAAAAGGCATGTATTTTCTTCTGAAGGTATATTGACTATTCTGGCCTTTTTTTTTGAGACAGAGTCTCTCTATGTCCCACTTGGTAGAGTATTGTGGCATCACAGCTCACAGCAACATCAAACTCCTGGGCTTAAGTGATACTCTTGCCTCAGCCTCCCAAGTAGCTGGGACTACAAGTGCCCACCACAATGCTGGGCTATTTTTTGGTTACAGTTGTCATTGTTGTTTAGCTGGCCTGGGGCGGAGCTACAGGCGCTGCCTCTGGCTTGTTTCTTAATAAACCCTCTGCCTTAGGTTGTTTTGTAGTGAATGGGATAGGGTGAGATCTGAATGTCAGAATGACCTCCCCCTAGGCTGGGGTAGGGAGACAGGCAGGTGGACCAGGCAGAGACCATAGGGCCTCAGGGAGTACAGGGTTGGGGGGAGGGGTGGCAGGACCAGCTTGGGGAAACAAGCAGGAAGAGCAAGTCTCTGGCCTCTTGGACGCTGAGAAAGGAGAGGAGTGGCAATCCAGGAAAACACCCATTTCTGGCTTAAGTGGGTGGAAGCTTTAAAGAAAAAAGGGGGAAAACCCCTGTTTTATAGATGCTTTGATGGTTAACATTGCTTTCTGACTTCTGCTTTTCAAAAAGTAAGTGAAAATGGAAATGTTTTAATAGAGTCTCAATTCTTTTGAGGCTTTCTGCGCACAGTGCATTTTAGATAGCCTTTGGAAAGATGAGGTTGATTCTGCCTTCTTTCTGACATTTAGGACGCGTCTAATTGTTCTTCTCAGCTG
>CAUYQV010090048.1:0-15067 GCA_963574575.1 Galagoides demidoff
GCCTGTGGTCCCAGCTACTTGGGAGGCGGAGGCAGGAGACTCGCTTGAGCCCAGGAGTTGGAGGTTGCTATGAGCTGTGATGCCATGGCACTCTATCCAGGGGGATAGCTTGAGGCTCCGTCTCAAAAAAAAAAAAAAAAAGTTACAAATCATGTGTCTTTCATGTGTTGGAGGAGAAAAAGCATTCAGGGTCACTATCTCAGAAAACTAAGTTGGGGGGGGAAAGTAAAAATGTCCAAAAAGAGTTGTCAGAAGGATCTGTTAGGTGACTAATGGAAGATCGAATGTTATTAGGAATAAACCCTGGCAAATCCAGGACAAAAGAGATTCTGAAAAGATTAGGGCCTTAGCTGGGAGATAGTATTCAAATTTTTGCATATATTAAAATAGATCTCCCCAGATTTGTTTACAGCATTTTTTAAGCATTGATTTATAAACCTGTGATGATTGATATATTAGGTTCTCTGAATATTTTTTTGTGGTGATAAAACCCAGCAGAAATTAATCATTGAGCTGCCTAAAAGTTTTAATACATAAAAAGAAAGCATGAAAAGGTCAGAGAGGTTTTATATATACATAGAAAGTCTTGGTATTATTTATTGTGAAAATAGTTTTAATCTTACGTACTTCCTGAAAGGAAATATGTGTATTGATTACAGTACAGCACCTTAATCTAAAAGTTGAGAGGTAGTACACATATTTGGAACAGAAGAAAAAATGCAATAACTCTCATGAATAGTCTAAATAACCTAGTTTTTCTTTTATCAGGGCATGGATGATTTGCAAGTCAGATCAGCTGCTACAGATATATTTTCTTATTTAGTAGAGTTTAGTCCATCAATGGTCCGAGAATTTGTAATGCAAGAAGCTCAGCAGAGTGATGATGTAAGTAATTATGCATGGGTCTATGTAAATTTCCTGTAACACTCTACCAGTATTTATAAACTATTAAAAGACATAATCTTAATCTTTTTTGGAATAAAATAATGGATTTCAGAACTGTTGTGACTTTGGTAACTTAGAATATATGGCAATTGATTTTGCTTATTATAAATAAAAAACAGATACTTAAACAAGTATTAGTAAAGAGTAAAACTGAATCAGATTCTTAAATACTGGCTTGGCACCTGTGCCTCAAGCGGCTAAGGCGCCAGCCATACACACTTAAGGTGGCAGGTTTGAATCCAACCCAGGCCTGCCAAACAACAATGACGGCTGCAACCAGAAAAATAGCCAGGTGTTGTGGCGGGCGCCTGTGGTCCCAGCTACTTGGGAGGCTGAGGCAGGAGACTCGCTTAAGCCCAGGAGTTGGAGGTTGCTATGAGCTGGGATGCCACAGCACTCTACCCAGGGGGACAGCTTGAGGCTCTGTCTCAAAAAAAAAGATTCTTAAATATTGTTTTTTTTTTTTAAATGTTGAGTGATAATCAAATGTAATTTAAAGCCATTAGGTCATGTACTAAGCAGTTGCTTTCAGGGTTTGTTTTTTTGTTTGTTTGTTTTTGTTTTTGAGACAGAGTCTTACTTTGTTGCCCAGGCTACAATGTAATGGCATCAGCCTAAGCTCCTAGCAATCTCAAACTCCTGGGTTCAGGGGAACTTCCCACCTCAACCTCCCAAGTAGCCTCCCACCACAGTGCCCACCTAGTTTTTCTATTTTTAGTAGAAAGCAGGTCTCCCTCTTGCTCAGGCTGGTCTCAAAGTCCTGGGCCTAGAGTACAGTGGCACAGTAGCATATTATATCTCACTACAAACTCAAACTCTTGGGCTCAGGTGATCTTCCTGTCTCAACCTCCCTAGCACCTGGGACTACAGGTGTGAGCCACCTGGTCAGGGTATAGCCCTTTATATTAAGACCCAAGAGTGTGTGTCAAATCTGTTTGGCATTAAATCATTTTATAACATTATGTTCACTTATCTCACCTCCTATAGAGAGTTTTATACTGGATTTTTTTTTTTCGCTGTTTTTTTTTCCCTGGGTAGGATTTCTAGTTAGAGGCTGAAGTGATCTATATTTTAGGGTCATATGGTATGGGGTCTTGCTTATTTTGTCAACTTTTAAGTTCATTACTAGGATGAAACCTACATAAGAGTCTATTACAACCTCCAGTGAACAAAAGTCACTGCTATAATTTAGGGCATGCTCTGCCCTTTTTTTTTTTTTCTTTGAGTGAGATTTTTCACTGTACTGTGTTTATAAAACTTTGAAAACATTCAAGGGAAAAAATTTAAGGTCTTCCATTTTTTGTTTCTGTGTGATTCTGATTTTGTTCTTTCAAATGCTATTCTGATTTTATTCCTTCAAATGGTATGTGTATCTTATATCCAAATAAGGTCTAAAGGAAAAACGGGGGTTTTTTTGATGCTTTTTTTTTTTCCAGGATATCCTTCTTATTAATGTAGTAATTGAACAAATGATCTGTGATACCGATCCTGAGCTAGGAGGTGCTGTTCAGTTAATGGGACTTCTTCGTACTCTTATTGATCCAGAGAACATGCTGGCTACAACTAATGTAAGAAACCCTGAGATAAAATGTTTTGATCTACTCAGTTTAACCTAGTTTTATAATAAAATTTTGAGAGACAACGAATACTTATTTGTACACTTAGTATTCAAGTAGCAGTGGTACTTTTGTAGCAGTTCATTTCCAACGTTTTAATCTATTAAAATCTTAGTAAAGTTAGGGCTGGGCACAATGGCTCACACCTGTAATCCTAGCACTCTGGGAGTCTGAGGTGGGTAGATTGCTTGAGCTCAGGAGTTCGAGTCCAGCCTGAGCAGGAGTGAAAACCCAGCTCTAAATGTATTCAGGTGTTGGGGAGGGGTCCTATTGTCCCAGCTACCGGGGAAGCTTAGACAAGAGGATCACTTGAGCCCGAGAGTTTGAAGTTGCTGTGCACTATGATGCCCCAGCACTCTACCTAGGGCTGCAAAGTGAGACTCTGTCTCAAAAAAAATAAAAATAAAGTCTTAGTAAATTGTTAGGTATTCCATTTATAGTTCTTGGCCTCTGTGTGTTAATTTCTGAAAAATTAATACACATTGGGCGGCTTCTGTAGCATAATGGGTGGGGCACCAGCCACTTACTCCGAGGCTGGTGGGTTCGAACCTGCCCTGGGCCAGCTAAAACAATAATGGCAATTGCAACAAAAGAGAATAGCCAGGCATTGTGGCAGGCACCTGTAGTCCCAGCTACTTGGGAGGCTGAGGCAAGAGAATCACTTCAGCCCAAGAGTTTGAGGTTGCTGTGAGCTGTAACACCATGGCACTCTACCCAGGGTGATAGCTTGAGACTCTGTCTCAAAATAAATAAATAAATAAGACACATCAGTGTGAATATACTTAATAGTACTAACTATACACTTAAAAAATGTTAACTTTTCAAATGGTAAATTTTTATATTATTTAGTTTTATCACTTTTAAAAAGAGAAAAATTACTAATAATGAGCTCAACTGCTTATTGTCATAAAAAATATTCGATGAGTAAGTCCATAAATCCTTAATACTCAAAGATTAAGTACTCTAGAATATTAATAGTAGTTATCTCAATGTAGAGGAATATTTCTTCTTTATATAATATGTTCCTTGTTTTTAAATCATTACGAATTTATAGGCCCAATTGTGTAAAAAAATAGTAACAAAAATCAAAAGACATTATTTTCTAATTACAAACTTCATAAATTTAAAAAATAGATGTAAATTTTCTATCTAGTAGCTTGATAAATTGATTCAGTGATTTTTAAAATTCCAAACGATGCTAAAATCTGGCATTCTGAATTTGAAGCCGTTAAGCTACTATCAAATGGCTTGATTGATTGATGGATTTTTTGAGAAAGAGTCTCAAGCTGTCGCACTAGGTAGAGTGCTGTAGCATCACAGCTCACAGCAACCTCAGACTCTTGGGCTGAAGAGAGTCTTTTGCCTTAGCCTCCCAAATAGCTGGGACTACAGGCGCCTGCCACAATGCCCAGCTATTTTTGGTTGTTGTTGCAGTTGTCATTGTTGTCTTAGCTGGCCTGGGCTAGGGGTTCAAACCTGCCAGCCTTGGTGTATGTGGCCAGCGCCGTACCCACTGAGCTCCAGGCACTACCCATTGGTTTTTTCTTTTTTTTTTTTTTTTTTTGGCTGGGACTGACCGCCCATTGATTTATTCTTCTTTTTTTTTTTTTCCGGTTTTTGGCCGAAGCTGGGTTTGACCCCTCCACCTCTAACATATGGAGCTGGCGCCCTACTCCTTTGAGCCACAGGTGCCACCTGATTTATTCTTTTAAAAAATGTTTAGTTTTTATTGAAAAACAGATTTAAATATTCTTTCACATTTGAATGTTGTTATTTTTAAAGATGAGAAAATTGTATAAAGTCCTTTTTTGGTATATTCCTGGGGGAAAATCAATATAGTATGCAGAGAGAAATTGATGAACAGCGGTGATTATGGGCCGGGTGCAGTGCCTTTCACCTGAAATATAGGCACTCTGGGAGGCCAAGGTGGTTAAATTGCCTGATCTCACGGGTTCAAGACCATCCTGAGTCAGAGCAAGACCTCGTTTCTAAAAATACCTGGGTGTTGTTTCTGCCACTTGTAGTCCCAGCTGCTTGGGAGGCTGAGACAAGAGACTCGCTTGAGCCCAAGAGTTTGAGGTTATGTGAGCTATGATGTCATGGCACTTTGCCAAAGGCGGAAAAATGAAACTCTGACTCAAAAAAAAAAAAAAAAGTGGTGATTATGGTGCATGCTGTTCTGATGTACATGTTACTTAGTTTTTTGCCTATTTATCTCGTTTGTGGTAGATTTACTCTGTTAGCAATTTTCAAGTATACAGTACATTGTCATTAACTGTGATCACCATGTTATATAACAGATTGATTGGGTCTTTATTGCAGTTCCGATTACTCTTTTTTTTTTTTCTTTAAATAGTCTTACTCTCAACTCCTGGTCTCAAGGGATTCTTCTGCTTCTGCCTTCCCAGTAGCTGGGACCCTACCACCATATGTGGCTAATTTTTCTAACTTTTGTAAAGATGAGAGTCTCTCTCTTGACCAGACTGGTCTCATACTCCTTTCCTTAAGCAAGCCTCCCACTTCACCCTCCCAGAGTGCTAGGATTACCAGCATAAACTACCATGCCCAGCCACAAACACCTTTTGAAAAGAAAATTATTTTGAATAATTTCCCTTGGAAAAAATGTTATGATGCTATGTGTTATTTATCTTGTATTTATTTTTATTTAACATATAACATGAAGTCAACTTCATTTTAAGTTATGCAGAAATAAGATTAAATGAATATAACTCATTTTTTGGTTTTTCACAGTATCTTAAAGTATTTCTTTATAAATGATCTGCACTGCTAATTCTTAAGGATGTTTTATTCATTACAAAGTTAGCACAGTTTTCTTTTTAATTCTCTGTTTCAGAAAACTGAAAAAAGTGAATTTCTAAATTTCTTCTACAACCATTGTATGCATGTCCTCACAGCACCGCTTTTGACCAATACATCAGAAGACAAATGTGAAAAGGGTAAGGTCTCTTATTTATTTGCTTATGATTTCTGTTTTTAAAGAAGGGTAAAATAAATATTAGAATTATAGGCTGTCTACTTGATGATATGATAAGGAAATTACTACTGAAAATTTTAAACTCTAGTATAAAATCATGATTTCCTTTGTTTTTTAGTGGCTGTGGAAAAGAATGATAAAGTGGAGCAAGAATATAGTTTGGCATAACATTTCTAGTTATTTACTAGAGAAGTTTTTCTGAGTATATAAAGAATTGGAAAAAAAAGAGCGAAAGGGGCAGAATGTACGTAGACACTTAGCAAAAGAAGCATGTTGTTCTGAGTTATTAGAACTGATATCTAGAGTGAGTAGAAACTTCATCTCTAAATGTACAATCATATCCCTATAGAGAGAGGGTACAAAAAAAAATGTATATACCCTTTAAGAAAGGAAAAAAACTACTAAAATTGTAAGACTTAATATATACCAATAACATTTATTATCTTTTATATTGTATCTTATATCTCTTGTAATTATAGGAGTCAAATGTGCCTTGAGTATGTTAATTCATCAGCTGCAATTTCAGGTTTCAGTTTATTAGAATACAGTAAAAACCTAAAGGTATTTCTGAAGCAGTAGGGGGATGCAAAATCCTATGGTTTTAGATGTATCCATCTAGCTATTCACAGTTGCGTGTATCTAATTTGGAAATGATTTTTTTGCTTTTTAGTGTATTCAGCTTAGCCATAGATAATGCAGTTCTCTTGGATTTCATCAGTCAGCAGTATTTAAATTATCATACTAACATCAACAAAATACTTTGATAAGTATACAATTCAATTGCCGAAATCAGAAATAATAATAGAATATTAGCCACTGTCTAAGAATGTTAATCTGATGAGTCAGTTAAAAAGAGAAGGTCAGTTTAACAAAATGTTTTCAAAACTAATCAAGTTTTATTATGAGTACATCCTACATAAAATTATAATTCCATTTTTGAGTATATGGGCAGTCTTAGGGAATGTGCATATCGATGGCAGATACAAGAACATTGCTGCATTATTTGTGGTCAGAAAATGAATAATGTGTGCTGTATTCATATAATGGAATACTGTGTACTAGTTAAAATAATTGGATTGGGTGGTGCCTGTGGCTCAAAGGAGTAGGGCGCTGGCCCCATACGCCAGAGGTGGCAGGTTCAAACCCAGCCCCAGCCAAAAACTACAAAAAAAAGAAAAGTAATAATAATAATTAGATTGAGTTTGAGTATATTAGCTGAATGGTTCTCAAAAATATAAAGTTCATCACAGAAGGTTTTACTGTAGAATGGTTCCATTGATGTAAATTAAACTAAATGCATCTCTAGTGTTCATTAAAATACTTCCAGTGTACAGAAATACCTGGATGATAACATAGTAGAGACCCATATGCTCCCTGTTGGCTTTATCAAAACTAATTTGCTATATCTTTCTCATTTTTTTTTTATTTTCTTACTTATTTTTCATTGTTTGGAATTCATTGAGGATACATAGCAGTAGGGTTCCACTGAAGTCCCTCTTATAATCCCTCTTATAATTGTGTCCCGCCCCCAAGAGGTATACCTTATGCTGTAACCCCTATCCCCTTCCCTCCCCCCCACTCCCCAATTACTCATTCCCCTACTCCCCCCCCCCCCTTGTATTAGCTCATCTACTACCTTCATATTAGAATTGAGTATGTTGGATTATGGCTTCTCTGTTCTTGTGATGCTTTACTAAGGAGAATATGTTCCAATTCTGTCGAGGTTAATACAAAAGATGTAAAGTAGATGTAAAGTCTCCATCTTTTTTAATGGCTGAAAAGTATTCCATGGTATACATATACCACAGCTTATTAATCCATTCCTGGGTTGGTGGGCATTTAGGTTGTTTCCACATCTTAGTGATTGTAAACTGAGCTGCGATAAACAGTTTAGTGCAAATGTCCTTACGCTCAGATGATTTTTTTGGTCTTTTGGGTAGCTGACCAATACTAGGATTGTAGGATCAAATGGGAGGTCTAATTTGAGTTCTTTGAGGATTCTCCATACTTCCTTCCATAAAGGTTGTATTAGTTTGCAATCCCACCAGCAGTGTAAAAGTGTTTCCTTACTTCCACATCCACGCCAGCATCTGCAGCTTTGAGACTTCGTGATGTGGGTGGGCCATTCTTAGTGGGGTTAGGCGATATCTCTGACTGATTTTGATTTGTACTTCTCTGATGATTAAGGACAATGAGCATTTTTTCATGTTTGTTAACCATTCACCTGTCTTCTTTAGAGAAGGTTCTATCCATGTCTCTTGTCCAGTGATATATGGGTTGTTGGGTCTTTTTGTCGATTAATTTGAGTTCTCTATAGATCCTAGTTACCAAGGTTATGTCCAGTCCACAATATGCAAATATCATTTCCATTCTAAAGGTTGTCTGTTTACTTTGGTTGTTTCCTTAGCTGTTAAGAAGCTTTTCAATTTAAAGTCCTATTTGTTTATTTATGTTGTTGTAGCAATTGCCACGGAAGTCTTCTTCATAACATCTTTCTCCAGGCCAATATCTGCAAGTGTTTTCCCCACACTTTCTTTGAGTGTTTTTTTTTTTTATTTCAATAGATTTAAATCTGTTGTCAATCTTGAATCAGTTTTTGTAAGTGGTGTGGGGCTGGTTTCAGTCTTTTACATGTGGTTATCCAGTTCTACCAACACCATTTATTGAATAGGAATTCTTTTCCCCAGTGTATGTTCTTGTTTGATTTATCAAAGATCAGGCTATAAGATGTTAGTTTCATCTCATCGTTTTCTATTTGGTTCCAAATGTCAGTGTCCCTATTTCTGTGCCAATACCATGCTGTTTTGATTACCATGACCTCATAATATAGCAGAAAGTCTGTGGAGTGATAACCCCACCTTTGTTTTTACTGCTGAGAATTGCCTTGGCTATACGGGGTTTCTCCTGCTTCCATACAAAAGGAAGAATTATTTTTTCCAAATCTTGAAAGTATGATGACAGTATTTTAATGGGGATTGCATTGAAATTGTAGATTGCTTTGGGTAGTATAGACGTTTTCAGAATGTTGATTCTTCCCAGCCAAGAACATGGTATGTTCTTCCATTTCTTAATATCTTCTGCTATTTCTTTTCTTATGGTTTCTTAATTTTCTTTGTAGAGTTCTTTCACCTCTTTTGTTATGTATATGCCTAGGTATTTCTTTCTTTTTTTTTTTTTGAAGCTACTATGAAGAGAATTGTGTACTTGATAAGCGTCTCATCTTGGCCATTATTGGCATATACAAAGGCTGCTGATTTGTAGACATTGCTAGACATTGCTGTTGTCTATCACATTGTTTTTTTATCACTTCCAGGAGTCTTGTGGTTGACTCTTTGGGGTTCTCTAAATATAAGATAATATTAGCAAATAGCAAGAGTTTGACATCCTCTGCCCCTGTTTAGATGCCCTGTATTTCCTTTTCTTACCTGATTGTATTGGCTAGAACTTCCAGCACTTGAATAGTACTAGTGATAGAGGACAACCTTGTCTGGTTCTATTTCTAGGTGGAAAAGCTTTCAGTTTTATTCCAGTATAATATGGGCTGGGGTTTGTCATGGATGGCTTCGATCAGAATAGGAAATACACCACCTATGCCTGTATTCTTAAGTGTTCTAATTAAGAATACTGAATTTTATCAAATGCTTTTTCTGCATCTATTGAGAGAATCATATGGTCTTTGTTTTGGCTTCTGTTGATATGATGAATTATGTTTATGGACTTGTGTATGTTAAACCAGACTTGCATTCCTGGGATGAAACCTACATGATCATGATGAATGATTTTTTTAATGTGTAGCTGTAATCTATTGGCTAGGATTTTATTGAGAATTCTTGCTTCTCAATTCATTAAAGTTCTCCTGTTTAGTTGGGTCTTTTCCTGGTTTTGGTATCAGGGTGATGTTTGCTTCAGAGAACGTGTTAGGGAAGATTCCTTCTCAATTTTTTGGAATAATTTCTGCAGTATGCGTATAAGCTCCTCTTTGAAGGTTTGATAGAATTCTAGTGTGAAGCCATCTGGACCAGGGCATTTTTTTGTTGGGAGTTTTTGTTTGTTTTTTGTCATAGTCTCACTTTGTCACCTTTGGTAGAATGCCATGGCGTCATAGCTCATAGCAACCTCAAACTCATGGGCTTAAGCAGTTCTCTTGCCTCAACCTCCCAGGTAGCTGGGACTATAAGTGCCCACCATAAATCCCAGCTAATTTTATTGTCTCTTCAATCTCAGTTCTTGAAATCCGTCTGTTTGAGAGGTCTGTTTATTCTTGTTTAAGTTTAGGGAGAGGGTGTGATTCCAAGTATTGATCCATTTACTCCACATTGTCAAATTTCTGGGCATAGAGTTTCTTTTTTATTTTTATTTATTTATTTATTTATTTATTTTTTGAGACAGAGCCTGAAGCTGTCACCCCGGGTAGAGTGGTATGGCATCACAGCTCACAGCAACCTCAAACTCCTGGGCTCTAGCCATTCTCTTGCCTCAGCCTCCCAGGTAGCTGGGACTAAAGGCACTTGCCACAATGCCCGGCCATTTTTTGGTTGTAGTTGTCGTTGTTGTTTGGCAGGCCCAGACTGGATTTGAACCTGCCAGCTCTGGTGTATGTGGCTGGCACCTTAGCCGCTTGAGCTATAGGCACCAAGTCCATAGAGTTTCTTGTAGTACTCAGAGATGATCTCTTATACCTCTGTGGCATCTGTTATTTCCTCTTTATCTTTTCTGTTTGAGGTTATTAGAGATTTCACTTTTCTGTTTTTAGTTAACCTGGCCAAAGGTTTATCTGTTTTATCTTTTTAAAAAACCAACTTTTCGTTTTATTAATTTTCTGAATGATTCTTTTGTTTTCAGTTTCATTAATCTCTGATTTAATTTTGGCTATTTCTTTTCTTCTGCTGGTTTTGGGATTAGATTATTGTTCTTTTTCCAGTTCCATTAGGTGGTTTGTGCATTTGTTGATGCCCTCTCTTTCTGTTTTTCAAATGTTGGCATCTAATGCAATAAATTCCTCTTAAGACTGCTTTTGCTGTATCCTTCAGATTTTGGTAACTTGTGTCTTTTTCCAAATGTTTTTAAAAAGGAAAAAAGTTACAGATTTAATAGGAGTTTCCTTTGTGCCCCTTCACTTTCTTATTCCCACCCCATCCCTACTTCTCCCATCTGTGAGGATATCCTAAATTTGGAGTTCATCACTTCTATATTCAGTTATGCTATTATAATATATATAATATGGTATTATTTTCCATATTTTCAATGTTGTTATACATTTACTCCTATTATATATTATTCTGCATTTTTTTCTTTTTATCCAATGCTATTTTTAAGATCTGTTCATAATGATACCCAGAGTTCTTTTTTTATTCTTTTTTTTTTTTTTTTGAGACAGGGTTTCACTTTATTGCCATAGATAGAAGTACTGTGGCTTCATAGCTCACAGCAACTCAAACTCTTGGGCTCAAATGATTCTCTTGTCTCAGCCTCCCAAGTAGCTGGGACTTGACAGGCACCCACCACAACGCCCAGCTATTTTTAGAGACGAGGTCCCCATTTGGCTCAGACTGGTCTCAAACCACCTTGGCCTACCAGAGTGCTAGGATTACAGGCGTGAGCCACCTCGCCCGGCCTGAGTTCGTTCTTACTTTAAACTCCTGCATAGTTACATGAGCATGCTGTAATTGGGACATTCTGCCCCTGATAATACATTTCTTCCTGGCTTTTGCTATTACAAATAATGCGTCAGTGTGAATTCTTGGATTTCCCTATGCACTTGTGTGCTTAGATGTATTCTAGGGTGTATGCCTGGAAATCAAAAGTTATTTATAATGGCCTACTTAATTTAGGTTTTTTTAAAAATTCAAAGCATAAATACATTGTTAACATATGTCTTATTCTCGATTTAAAAATGTTTACATTTTCCATTTTTAAAAATGAAATGCAGAGACATACCCTAATTGTTGGATGATTAATAGGAGATGTTAAAACAAGATATGTCAGTACCATCCCTGGTTATATAATCTTACTTTTTTATTAAAATATTTTTGCTATATTGTCTTTTAATAATTTCACATCTGTACCCAATTTTATAAAAGATTGCCGATACAGGTACAGTATTTGATCAGCACAAACAAATCTTTATGGTTATTTTGAGAGTAAAAGGAGATTATGAATGAAGATGTGCATTGTATTTTATAAATTACTGGGGAAATGTGAGATACTATTACTGAAGTAGTTGATTTTAATTTTTTTTATTAGATAATATAGTTGGATCTAACAAAAACAACACAATTTGTCCCGGTAAGTACTAATTCATATTTTAAGAACTCGTGCAAATTGTAAGCTTATTCTTATTCAGATTATAATACATTTATATAAGGCTAAGAAAAACATACTTCAGCATTAAAAACAAAATCCAAGCATAGATGTCTTTTCTCCATTGTAAAGAAAAAATTCTACTTTGTCCAACATAAAAGATGGAAAACCAGTTGGAATTTTTTGTGTTCTGAAAGGTTACAGCTTGTTTTCTGACGTTTTGAGAGGCATGGTCTGAAAGGTGAGGATTTAGTTCCTATATTTGAAATCTAGTAAACAAAGACTAGCTAATTCAGAATTGGTCTTTATGTCCACCTTATACTTACTGTTCATGAATCTGAATCTAAACTTTAGCTTGTACTTAGAGCATGCCAGGTTTGAGCCTGGGTATTACTGAAGATATGGGTGCTGTGGATACCTGGCACTCTATCTTTCCTACGTGGTTGTCAAAGCACCAGGAAAGCCAGTTTCAAATAAGCTATTCAGAGATTAGATTAGTTTAAAGATAGGGATGATTTCTTATCCTAATGTAGAAAAATGAAATTCAGACATTTGTTTAACTCTGTAGATCATTGTTAAAAAGTCTTTTTAAGTAAATTTTGGGAATTGAGAAAGAAGAATTGTTTTCAATGCTGAGGGACTAGTTCAAATTTTGGCTGTAATATTGAGTGTTATGTACACTGGTCTGGAGCAAATGCTTTTCTTACATTGCAAGTGTAATAGAAATGACCCTGGAAATACTGGAATGTTACTTTGTGCGTTTAATGGCTATTCTTTTATTTAAAATAATGCTGATTTTTTCCTGATTAGCATTGTAATTTGACAAAATATTTATGTGTTTAATCTTGAAAAGTACAATAGTTATACTTGATGATGTCAGTTTTTTATTCTGTAAACCTGTGATTTTAGAATTTCTTCACAGTAGTATTTCTTTGTCTAAGGCATTTGTTGTAGAAGTGAATGATTGTCCTTATAAGCCCTTGACATACATTAAAATCTGGTATTCAGGAAATAATTCAAAATTATTCTATAAATGTTTAAACCAAAGCTTCCTGAGAGAGGAGGGGGAAAAAAGCTAGTTTATTAGCCTCTCTTTGTGGATATCATATGAGTGGATGCTTTAAAAATTATTGTTAAAAAATCTTGCTGTAGGCAGCGCCCATAGCTCAGTGGGTAGGGCACCAGCCCCATATACCAAGGCAGGCGGATTCACACCCAGCCCAGGCCTGCTGAACAACAATGACAACAGCAACAACAACAAAACATAGCTGGGCATTGTGGCGGACACCTATAATTCCAGTTACTTGGGAGGCTGAGGCAAGAGAATTGTTTAAGCCCAAGAGTTAGAGGTTGCTGTGAGCTGTGACACCATGGCACTCTACCAAAGGTGACAAAATGAGACTCTGTCTCAAAAAAAAAAAGCTTGCCAATAATATTTTTTATTTGGTATTCAAATAGCCAAAAATATCTTTTGCTTTTAAAATGACTTTTTTAAAAGCTGTATTTTTCTTGAGAAATTTGGATTGAGCCACTTTAAGCAAAATGTTTGAGGTATTTTCTCTCCTGTGAACCTTTTTATAGATTTATTAATATTAATTATGATAGCACTTATTAAGGAAGCATTGGCTGGGCGCAGTGGCTCACACTTGTAATCCTAGCACTCTGAGAGGCCGAGAAGGGTAGATAGCTCACAAGTTCAAGACCAGACTGAGCAAAAGCAAGACCCTATCTCTACTAA
The DNA here is from genome assembly GCA_963574575.1 of Galagoides demidoff. NCBI lineage: Eukaryota > Metazoa > Chordata > Mammalia > Primates > Galagidae > Galagoides > Galagoides demidoff. The sequence continues at coordinate 13,595 of CAUYQV010090048.1, forward strand.
AAATTTAAAAAAAAAAAACAAAAAAAACTGAGGCAAGAGGATCACTTTACCCCAAGATTTGTAGGTTATTGTGAGCTGTGATGTGCCACAGCACTCTACCCCAGGCGACAGCTTGAGACACTGTCTAAAAAAAGAAGGAAACATCACCAAGAAAGCCTCACTGCAATGAATATTAACATATTTATAGGTTTTTAATCTAGTTTTTCTTCCTGTTACTATCACTTAGTATTTTATACAAGTAACAGTCTTAGAAAATATCTATCTGATAGGTAAAACTGACAATACACTTATGAAGAGTCTGCCTAAAAAAAAAAAAAAATTAAAACATATAGCATTTTTGATTAATATAGTAATGGAGGAAATGCAGTTTAACCTTTGAGCTAAAATACATAATGTAAGCTTTATTCTCTATTTAGATGTGTTTAATATTTTATTTTCATGAGATGACTTTCTTTTGTAGATAATTATCAAACAGCACAGCTACTTGCCTTAATTTTAGAGTTACTCACGTTCTGTGTGGAACATCACACCTATCACATAAAAAACTATATTATGAATAAGGACTTGCTAAGAAGAGTCTTGGTCTTGATGAACTCGAAGCACACTTTTCTGGCCTTATGTAAGTATAAAATGTTTTAAGAAGCAACATTTTTTTTTTTTAAGAAGCAACATTTTAATAGAAAATCTGAAGTTACCCATTTGAAGTTCTGTATTTCTTTTTTAGAAGTATATATTCTATTAATGAGATGATTATGAGATGTCCTACTCTTTTGTTTTCTGTTCTTATTTAAAGGGTTACACATTTTGATTCAATTAGCATAACTTTTGTAGTGATAACAGTACCATGTGTAGTGACAACATTTTTACTAACAGAACCAATCCTGCTACCATTTACATGTGCTTCATCAAACTATCAGTTCATAGCAACTGTAATTATCCTTGTATTTGGTTCACTGTTTATTTTTGGAAACTGTAAACTTCTCTTTCATCTTCACAATTTCACTAGCAAATAGAGATAAAGAAACTGTCTTCTCCCCCAAAATGAAAAGAACTTTATGGTTTTATCATAACTAGAAAGATTATAGGTAAAATATAAACCAAGCAGATATGTACCTATAATCCCAGTTATTCAGGAGACTGAGGCAGGGAGATCACTGGAAGCCCAAAGTTTGATACCAGCTTAGGCAACTTAGTAAGACTTCACCTCTAAAAAACATACATACATACATATATATATATATATATATATATATACACACACACAGTAGAACCTCTCTGTAAGTTGGCCACCCAGAGACTGTAACAAACTGGCAGCATACAGAGGTGGTCAATTGGCTCGGCGCCTGTGGCTCAATCGGCTAAGGCGCCAGCCACGTACACCTAAGGTGGCGGGTTCGAATCCCCAGCCTGGGCCCGCCAAACAACAATGATGGCTGCAACCAAAAAATGGCCGGGCATTGTGGCGGGCGCCTG
>CAUYQV010090049.1:0-13622 GCA_963574575.1 Galagoides demidoff
TTTGTCTTTTAAGGTAAGGTGAGATTCCTGTATACAACAGATGTCTGGTCTGAGTTTCTGTATCCAATCAGCCAATCTGTGCCTCTTTAGAGGACAATTTAAGCCATTCACGTTGATAGAAATTATTGATAAGCCTGGTAACATTTTGGGCATTGAGTTGCTCGAAAGTCCAGTAGACATTTTCAATCCTCTTGCCATTGTGGAAGTTGGACTTTGATCAAAAGTTTCTGGGTGGGTTTACTTTTGTGGTGGAGGATTGCACTGCTTGTTATGGAGGATAGGTTTGAGAATTTCCTGGAGAGCTGGTTTAGTTATAGCAAATTTCTTCAATGTCTGAATGTCATTAAAGTATTTAATTTCTCCATCATAGATGAAACTCAGTTTAGCTGGATACAGGATCCTGGGTGGAAAATTATTTTGTTTTAGGAGATTAAAAGTCAATGACCATCCTCTTCTAGCCTGAAAGGTTTCAGCTGAGAGATCTCAGATCTTATTTTAATGCTCCCCATTCCTACTTCTCGAAAACCTTGGTGCTGCCAGTTCTTCAGTGTTTTTAGAATTCTGGCCTCCAAATCTAATTGCTTCTCAGTTTTTTTTTTTTACTGCCAATTGAAATTTGACTTTCTCAGGTTCTAAGTCAGTTATCATTCTTCCATCTACTTTCACATTTCCAAAATTTTTGTTATTGTCTCCCATTCTTATTTTCTCCATGTTTATGGGATTTTGTCATTAAAAATAAAACCATTTTCTTTTAGTTCTAGAGGGATGTCCTTAGATGCCAGTGTTCAATGGTCATAACTTAGAACTTGAACGTGGGACCACACATTGAGGACAGCAGAGCAGAATGATCCTGTAAAGGTGCAGTATGAGTCTTGAACTGCCTTCCTCTGGATATCTTTTCCAGGTGAGAAAGAAATGTAACTTTTTTTTCCAAGGCATTTATTTGGATGTTATCTTTTAAGCCAAAAATCAAATTTTAACTGCCTTTACAAGTTCCCACATCCTGTGATTGTTCTTAGATTACAGAGTGCTGTTTGTGGGATACTTTAACTCCAGTTGCCTTCATTGCCACTCAAGAATTACATCCTGGGAGATAGATTATAGTTGACTTAGACACATGCCCATCCAAATGGTTTGGCTAAAGACAATGGAAATGACAGCTCTACCAGAATTATATGAAGACAAGGGTAGCAAGGGAAGGGGCCTGCATAGAGAAAAGTGAAAATAGAAATGCAGTGTCCATTAAGTCCTACTCCTTAGCTGCTTAGGGCATACACACATGCGTACTCTTTTCTCTATACATGTCTTAGTCCATTTTGTGTTGCTACAAAAAATACCCAAGACTGGGTAGTTTATAAAGAATAGAAATTTATTTTCTCACTGTTCTGGATGCTGGGAGGTCCACAATCAGGGTGTCAGAAGGTTTAGTTTTCTCGCGAGGGCCTTCTTGCCGTGTCCTCACATGGCAGAAGGATGAAAGGCAAGAGAGCTTGGAAGAGCAACCCAGCTTCTCGTGAAGCCTCTTTTATAAAGCGCACAGTATTATTTCTTTTTCTTTAGAGTCCACTAATTTTATCTAGCTATGTCTCAGGGTTGATAGCTCCAGAATAATTTTTCCTGGTACAAAGTATTTTATTTTAATCTATATGTTGAAATCCTCTTTTATTCCAATAATTTCTTTCTTTCTTTTTTTTTTTTGGTTACATATCGAGACATTTCTTCCAATTACTTCAGTTTGCCCTTATTTCAATTTTCTTCTAGGGCCTGCAGAAATGTTTGTGTAAAATTGGAATTCTTTGCCTGCCTTCCATGACAATTATTTTCCTGCCAATCCTTTTATTAAAAAAATTTTTTTATGAAGTATAACATACATACAGAAAACTATACAAATTATAAATGTATACTTCATTGAATCACCTTTCATATTCCCACCACCTATGTAGCCATCATTCATATTTTAATTCTCTTTAACATTTTACTTAATTACATATTGCTTACTTTCTTCATTCCTATACTCTCTTACAAGGTTTTCAGCATGACTTTCCTTACCAATTTTAACTTTTTTGCTGTGATGACTTCTTTTCCCTCTCCATATCTTTCTATCCTTTGTCAATCCTCAATTCATCTCATTGTTTTTTCTCCTCTTCTTTACTCAGTTATTTATTGTTGTTTTGTTTTCAGTATTGCATACATACAGCAAAGTACTAAATATTAAGTATACAATATATAATATAGATCCATGATCTGTGTAACCACCACTTGGATCAAAATATAGAACTTTTTGGGGGCACCTGTAGTTCAGTAGGTAGGGCACCATCCGAGGCTGGTGGGTTCGAACCTGGCCTGGGCCAGCTAAAACACCAATGACAACTGCAACAGAAAAACAGCTGGGTGCTGTGGTGGGTGCCTGTAGTCCCAGCTACTTGGGAGGCTGAGGAAAAAGAATCACTTAAGTACAAGAGTTTGAGGTTGCTGTGAGCTATGGCACCACCCTATTTATAAAAATTTTTAGTAGTTTTATTTAAATCTTTCTAGTAGAAAGTACCTAGTTAGAGGTTAGTTGATGGTTTATGACTGGTTAAATTTAATTTTCATTTTACTGTTTACTAAGTTGGGTTTCGTTTTCTTAAGTAGAAACCCAAGGTGCTGAAGCTGCCTCAGTCTAATGGTCACCCAATTAATTATTTCAAAAGTACGAAAGGGGGTGGCACATGTGGCTCAAAGGAGTAGGGTGCTGGCCCCATATGCCAGAGGTGGTGGGTTCAAACCCAGCCCTCGCCAAAAATTGCAAAAAAAAAGTACAGAGGAAGAGATTGAGACTGTGTCCCTGTGTTCCACATTAGCCATAATTTTTCTTACAGCTCACATTTTTGAATGAATTTATTTTTGTTTCTCTCATACAAAGGGAGATAAGCAGAGGTAAGACTCTTCCTGGTATACGTCCTTCTGCTAAGGGAATAAATTGCTTCTTGGGAGATAATCCATAATAGAATTATCTTTTAGGCCCATATCTTTTGCCTCTTGGAACCAAAGTGTGTTCTGAGTAGCTTGTCACCAACCAGTACATTTCATTCTTCTTGTTGCAAACAAGTTTGGGTTTTACACTACAGGGTATATCTCTAATCTTGGAGAAATATCTTGCCACCTTTTTAAAAAGGTGTGTATTAGCAAGCATCCTTTTCTGTTTGTCATCCCTCTCACTTACCTTGGGATTTAGAGTTTCAACAGTTTTCTATATTTTGTAACTTACTTTCCTCTTTCTAATTTTGTTGTTGTTGTTACTTTTGGGTGAATTCAAAGAAACAAAGAGGGAGATGATGACTTGATGCCACCATCCTTAAAATAGAAGTTTTAATAAATAGCACTTACAAAGTTAGAGCAGTTTCCTCTCATTTTTTTCTGAGATTATTTTCTTTTAAACATGAATGAGTGCTGTATTTTTAGGCTGTAACAGATTTGTGGAAATGATGATTTTTCATCTACCTGCTAATTTGATGTGTTTCTTTAAAACATGTTTTGATGTGATGTTGAGCTACCTTTGTATTCCTGGGATAATGTCTTGGTTATATTTATTCCACACCCACTGCTGAATTTTGATTTGGAAATATTCTAATTAAGATTTGTCTATTCATATAATTTGTTCAAATTTTTTTTTCTTTCCAGATTTAGCACCAAACATCTTAAAATGAGTTGGAGAGATCTTCTTTTTAAAAATTCTCTGAAATATTTTTTATAAAGGAGGGGTTATAAATCTGTTAGGACCAGGTGGCTTTTTAAAGAATGAGATATACAGTTACTACTTTATTTTCTTTAATAACTTATTAATGATTTAATGACTTTGGTGACTTATGTATTCTATCATTCTTTTCATCTTCATTTTCAAATTTATTGGCATAAAGACACTTAATGTTTTATCTTATAAATTAAAACATCTCTATTATATTTGTAATTGTGAACTCCCTTAAAAAAATTTTTTTTTTTGAGACAAAGTCTCACTTTATCACCCTCGGTAGAGTACTGTGGTATCACAGCCCACAGCAACCTCAAACTCTTGGGCACAAGTGATTCTTTTGCCCCAGCCTCCCAAGTAGCTGGGACTACAGGAACCCGCCACAATGCCCAGCTATTTTTAGAGACGGGGTCTTGCTCTTGCCCAGGCTGGTCTCCAGCCTATGAGCTCATGGCAATCCACCCACCTTGGCCTACCAGAGGCTAGGATTACAGGGGTGAGCCACCCAGCCAGGCCTTTCCCTTTAAAATTCTAATAAACATCTTTTCACTCTTTTAAAGCTTGCTCTATTTTCTAACTTCTATCATTAACTTTTTGGTTTAGGTCCTTCACATTTCTTCCTACCCCCAATCAGTAGTACCTCATTATTTATTTCTTTCTGTTTCTTTAGTCTTGCTCTATAGTTTTTCTACCATCTTGAGATGAATGCATAATTTGGTTGTCTCCTCTGCTTTTTTTTTTTTAAATAAAAATATTTAAGTCCCTGCCTGGCCCTCTAAGAATTGCTGCATTCTACAAATTATGATTATACAGCATATTCAGTATCATCTAGTTTTGCATAATTTGGAATTTTTGAGATGATTGTGTCATTCTCATGAGTAACTTAGGAATATATTTTTAGTTTCCAAACATTTGACTTGGAAAATTTTGTTGCCTTCTAACTTAAGTGTATTATGTTGTAAGAACACAGAACACGGCTTGGCACCTGTGGCTCAAGCAGCTAAGGTGCCAGCCACATACACCTAAGGTGGCGGGTTCGAATCCCCAGCCCGGGCCTGCCAAACAACGATGGCTGCAACCAAAAAATGGCTGGGTGTTGTGGTGGGCGCCTGTGGTCCCAGCTACTTGGGAGGCGGAGGCAGGAGACTCCCTTGAGCCCAGGAGTTGGAGGTTGCTATGAGCTGTGATGCCATGGCACTTAACCCAGGGGGATAGCTTGAGGCTCCGTCTCAAAAAAAAAAAAAAGACACACACGGGCCACCCAGAAACCTGACTCTACTCGGACACCTGCTTTACACAGCCCTGAGCTCACTCAGTCGTCCATTAACCTTACAATACAGATGCAAACCCAGGTCACACCCAGGGTAACGGAAGGTGAGAGGGGTTTGGTGACTTGCCCAACATCATACTGGCACCAGTCTCCACCCACTTACTTTGAAAACCGTGATGTTTTAGCCACACGGAGCTGTCGGGAATTAGCATACTGTCAGGTGACTACTGTCCTTCTTAGCACCACTTAGAACAGTGGTTCTCAACCTTCCTAAGGCCACGACCCTTTAATACAGTTCCTGTGGGTCGAGACCCACAGGTTGAGAACCGCTGACTTAGAACAATAAAGTTTAAAAGTGATAGAGATCGTGGAACCAGAAAAATGTGCCATAGTACAGTCTGCTGTGTTCTCAGGTTTAAAAGTTGTAATTAATAAAGATGACTCTGCGTGGTGAGCACATCTGCACTTTGCTTAACTCTGCGCACGTCAGCATTCTAAGTCCCTGTGTTTTCTCGGCAAAGAGGTGAAAGGGACGTTCGGATGATTAGGAGAGTTTCCACGGATGGTCTGAACCTTGAGAAAGTGAAAAGAATGTTCCATTAGAAGGTTAAGAGGCGGCCTCTCCGTTGTATAAACTGTTAGTCCCCTGGGATCTGGGTGCTCAGTGCCCTCATGTGCGTGCAGCTGCCCACGCTGGGTCCACTCTGAGCTCCTGGAGCACTGTGCTATTTAACTATATCTTTACTATACTGTCTCACATTCAAATAATGTCCCCAAACCAGAGAAAACTCAGGAAGTTTCCTGGGAACAGTCTGGTAATTGAGAAATCTCATCAGACGGGTATAAGGATCATTTCTTTCTATTTCATGGGAAAAACTCAAGTGACCCCAAAAGCCATAGTTCTTTGGAAGGAGATCAAGAAACAAATAAATAGACTCTTCATGTGCCTCCTTGCTTGTGGGAGTTACAGAAATGGGCGTCTGCTCCACAACTTCCTTTCTTGCGGTTTGTATGTTAGCCTTCTCCAGACCAGGATGTCCCTTGTATAATCAAGTTGTCACATCAAGCCCTGCTGTGAACTGGTCTGAAAGGTGGAAGCAGCGAAGGTGTCTCTTCAACAACACGCCCTTGGCTGAGCCTTTACTTGGCTCCCACCTTGGGCGTCACGTCCTCTTCACCACACAGGTCTGCTTGTTTGGTCCTCCCCGCTGAACAGACCACGTTCCAGACTTACGTCCCCCTGGCCCTTACGATTGGCGCTGCTGCTGTGCTGGTTCCCTGTCTCCTAGCCTGCGCCCCAGACTCCAGGCAGTGACACTGCCCAGAGTATCTTCCTGCAAACTAATCTCACCAAGTCGCCTTGCAGGGGAGGTCCTGCTACAGCTTCCTGTCAACTATGGGGCAAAGTTCAGGCTACTTAGCATGGGCAGCACTCTGGCCTCTGCTGACCTCGCCAGTGTCATTTCCGGCCTCATAAAGCACTTATTCTTTAGGTACTTCTTGTTCTAGTGATCACAGAGCACTTACCTTGCCCAATACACCTGGCTTTATAGCTTTGTAACCTGTGCTGTTGCAGAGGGCCCTGAGTTCAGAAGGGCTGTTTGTTTTAATGTTCTGAATGTTTGGCTATAACAGTCTTAAAGGTTCTTTGTTGTTGTTGTTTGTTTGATTATGTTTTTGTTTTACTGAGACACGGTTTTGCTCTGTTGCCCAGGCTACAGTGCAGAGGCATCATCATAGCTCACAGCAACCTCAAACTCCTGAAAACCATGATGTTTTAGCCACACAGAGCTGTCGGGAATTAGCATACTGTCAGGTGACTGCTGTCCTTTTTAGCACCACTTAGAACAGTGGGCTCAAGAAATCTTCCTGCCTCAGCCTCCTGAATAGCTGTGACTACAGGTGGACATCACCATCCCTCGCTAATTTCTCTGCTTTTTTTGTAAAGACAGGGTCTCACTCTTGCCCAGGCTGGTCTTGAGCTCCTGGCCTCAAGTCATTCTCCTGCTTCAGCCTCCCAGAGTGCCAAGATAACAGTTTAGAAATTTAATAATTGACACACAAGGGCTCCACATCCCCATTTTCACTGGGTCCTGCAGGTTCTGTGGCCAGCCCCGCTGCCTGGACTTCACTCTCTTGCCTCCTCTGCCCTCTGCTTTTCCTGCCCACCCTGGCTCCCCCACCCTCCACTCCACTTCTGTGTGCTGGTCTTTGTTTTTCAAACCTAATCTAAACACCACTTCCGTGGGGAAAGCGTCCCTGAACAATCATTCTTCCAGCCCTGCGTGGTCATCACCGCTCCTCTGAATGAGCCCGGTATGCTGCACACACGTCCACCACCGTCCTTCCAGGAGACACAGGGGCTGGTCACTCATCTGCCCATCTTCCTCTATCCCCTTGGCCCTCCTTGCAGACAGGGTTCATGTCGGATCCAGGCAGAGGAACATATGACTGAAAGACCTGGGACGAGATTACATGGCCGGCTGTGACCTGGGAGAGCTCACTTGGCTGCCCTGTGTCTCAGGCTTCCTAACTTATGACAGTTGGGTTAGAATAAAAGAATCCAAGTAAAATGCTTGGGCGGCACCTGACACATAGTTAGTGAGGAATGAATGTGACCTGTATCTGTGTATTATTCTCTTTTATGTCCCTGAAACCCAGTACAGTGGTTAGAACATGTCTTCTCGGGCATTTATGAAATACACATATGTGCCAGGCTCTGCGCTGACTTCCCGAGATGCAAAGTAAAATAAGACACGGCTTCTGTCCTCAAATAATTTAACTTTGTCAAGGAAAAAGATGAACCATTATGGGTCAGTAAAAAACTGCTCAGTGCCAAGTTCGAGAGCACAGGAGGAAGGCAGCGAGGCAGCTGGGAGCTGAAGCTTGGTCTTGATGGTGCAGGATGGGCAGGAGGCAGCCAGCACGTAGCAGGGGGATGATTCCTCTAGGCCGGAACATACGCAAAGGCGTCAGTGTGAGTCTGCATGTTTCGGGAACGACACGCCATTCTGTGCCACGGAGCAAATGGTGTTTGGGGAAAGCTCTGGAACACGAAAGAGATGGTCGGGAAAGATGGGCAGACAGAGTTTCACCTTGGGCTTTGGGAGCCGCTGCCCAGAACACTGTGTTGGGAAGGATTCTGAAGCCTATCCAGACTCAGCAAGAAAGAGTGATGGGCTGTGTTAGCCCCACATGTGATGGGAGCAGCAGAGGGGAGTGGGAGCCTGCATGTCACATATCCGCCATTACTGATGGATGATGTGGGGCCTCATATTCTGTATTAAAAAGCTTGTATTTTATCCTGAAAGCCATGGGGGATTATTGTGAGATTTTAAGCATGGGAGAGACACGATCATGTTACGTAGTAGGTGCCCCGTAAATGCTGGTTGGATTGAGCTGATTATGACCCCACTTCACCTACTAGTGATTCAGTGTATCAAGTGGCCTCAAATGATCAGAGCCGAGTGAGTACAATGTGGGCAACTGAGCCTGTCGCGCTCGGGGCACCCTGCTAAGTGCTGAAAGAATCACAGCAGTGTCTGAATGTGCTTAGCTGCGCCCATGGTGTGGCTTACAGGGAAAACCTGCCGGCTCCTCACTGCACTTTCAAACGGAGGGTTAAAGTCGCATTCATAATTTATGTAGATATATTGTTTCATGCGATGAACTGGATATAGGACTTCTCGGGGGCTTTTTGAACCTTTAGCCAGCCTGCTCAGTACAAACAGTAAGAAATGATTGGAAAAAATAGATTGCAATGTTTTGAGATATAAATATATTGGTATATATTTTTATAAATATTACTAGTGAAGAATAGGTCTGCACCTTGGTGGCAGTTGCTCTAAAATCTGGGTTATGATTACAAATAAGTACCCAGACATTATCCTGATTAAGAAAATAAATTAAAACCCTGTGAAATTGGCATTTGTTATTGCCGTCATTACCTTTTAACCGTCACCTGTTAAAGAATCTCGTGAGAATCTGTGCTTCAGAGAGAATATGCAAAGAGAGGTCGTTTCCTCGACACAGTTAATTATTACACCAGCCAAAGGCATATGCTTTTATTTGTTTTTCCTTAATTCCGAAGGGATTTAAGGTAGCACGAAACAATGTAGCAAGGAAAACTTAATTAAAACTAATTGTGAAAGATGGTACAACAGGAACTTAATGTAAGAGAATCAAATGGGGTCTGCGCATGAGATCAGTAAACAGCATGTAAAAAAATCTGTGTAGCTCACAATGCTCAAACTAGGCAACACTCCAGTTCTTACTGTATTTAAAAAGGCAATTTAAGTGACTGCAATTCCTAATTACATTTTTTTATGAGTGAAAAGAGTAAAAGAAGATTTTTTTTAGATACTTCCTAGAAATATATTAAAAGAATCAATGAAGACCTTGATTAAAATTCCGACTGCCTTGATTGATGAACACTTCCCCTACGGGGCTGTCTTTGCAGCCTTCTGGGACTTCCTCAGCTTTGAGTTCCTATCGTTATAGAGGCTGACAATGGTCACAGATCAGCAGGAAAGAGTTTTGTCTTTGTGCAAATGTTCCAGGTTGCAGTCGCATTTGTGGGGCTGAGAGTAAGAGGAAAGGATTTGGATGCCACCTACGAGAAGGAGCAGTGGCAAACAGTGGCAGCAGACGGCCCCTGACTGACAGTTGGTCCTTAACAGTTGTGAGTCGAAGGAAGAGATGAGGCTTACCAGAGCCCATCAACCCTTACAGACCTGCCTGACCACGAGTCTGCAGACCTGCCTGACCACGGGTCTACAGACCTGCGGACCACGGGTCTATAGAACTGCCTGAGCACGGGTCTACAGACCTGCCTGACCACGGATCTGCAGAACTGCCTGACCACAGGTCTGCAGAACTGCCTGACCAGGGGTTAGCAGACCTGCCTGACCATGGGTCTGCAGACCTGCCTAGCTACATGTCTGCAGAACTGCCTGACCACGGGTCTACAGACCTGCCTGACCACGGGTCTGCAGAACTGCCTGACCACGGGTCTACAGAACTGCCTGACCACAGGTCTACAGAACTGCCTGGCCACACGTCTACAGAACTGCCTGATCACAGGTCTACAGAACTGCCTGGCCACATGTCTACAGAACTGCCTGATCACAGGTCTACAGACCTGCCTGACCACGGGTCTACAGAACTGCCTGACCACGGGTCTGCAGAACTGCCTGACCACAGGTCTATAGACCTGCCTGACCACAGGTCTGCAGAAGTGCCTGACCACGGGTCTGCAGAACTGCCTGACCACGGGTCTGCAGACCTGCCTAACCACGGGTCTGCAGAACTGTCTGACCACGTGTCTACAGAACTGCCTGACCACGGGTCTACAGACCTGCCTGGCCACATGTCTACAGACCTGCCTGACCTCGGGTCTACAGAACTGCCTGACCACGGGTCTGCAGAACTGCCTGACCACGGGTCTACAGAACTGCCTGGCCACCAATCTACACCCATGGGATGTCCTGATTGTTGCTCCCCAAACTCATCTCTTGGTTTTTGTGGTTGTATTACCTGAATGCTTCGTTCCAAAGGCGTCTGGGCCACATGCAGCCCTAAGAAGGAGGCAGGTTAGGAAGACAAGAAAAAGAAATCAAAGAAAAATCAAAGAGAGCTCTCGGCCTCTGCAGTATTATCGTTTCCTTAATTCATGTTCTCCTGAAAAGAGAGGGACCTCCAAGGCCTCCAACGAGACTCTCCCACTCCCACCCAGCTGCCCCATAGTCTTAAAAAGGATTTTTCAGCTTCCTTTCACCAAGTCTCCAGAATACTTAACAAATTTGGGAAGGAAAGAGGAGCTCAGTTTTTTGTCGTTGTTTGGGGGGGTTTGCTTTTGTATTGGGGGGTCTCCTTTGTGCTGGGTGCTTTGCTCGGCAATTTAGCAGAGATTATATTATTTAGTCCTCAGAGAAGTCTCAATAGGCCAGTATGTTTCCACTTCACAAAGGAATGAAAGCTGCTCTCAGAGATATCTGGCTTTAAGAATCCCAAGGAAGGGCTGGAGCTAGGATTCAGCTACCCGTCTACCCAATTGCCTTCTCTTCAGCGTGCAAGAGAATTGCTCTACTCTCAAAACTTTTTCTGAGTCTTTTTTTTGGTTTTAATTGTTGATAAACATTTTCCAAGAGGCTGGGTACAGTGGCTCACACCTGTGATCCTAGCACTCTGGGAAGCTGAGGCAGGGGGATTGCTTGAGCTCAGGAGTACGAGACCAGCCTGGGCAAGAGCAAGACCCCCATCTCTACTAAAAATAGAAAAACTAGCCAGCTGTAGTGACACATGCCTGTAGACCCAGTTACTTGGGAGGCTGAGCCAGGAGGATCTCTTGAGCCCAGGAGTTTGGCGTTGCTCTTAGATATGACACTATGTCACTCTACCCAGGGCACTCTGTCTCAAAAAACAAACAACAAAAAAAAACCCCTCCATGATCCACCATCATGAGGGTCATGAGGACTCAGCACTCCTCCCCTGGAATGGGCTTTAATATTGTTGTTTATATTTCTGCTACAGTAACACATCAGTCCAGTTGGCCGAGTACTTTACAGCCATCTATTGTTTGAGTAGAAAAAGAAGGCGGTGGAGAGAGTGTAGAGATAACACTTTCTGTGCTGTCACAGGCAGGATAGGTCTCCGGTTCCTTGAGATGACCATTAGAGCCTTACTCAAATTACCAATACCATGATGATGAAAATGATGACGACAGTAACACTCCCATTGACTGAGCACTCGGCAGGTGTCAAGGACTGTTTAAACCTTCTGTTGTCCTATTCGACCTTCCTAACCAATGTGTGAGGTAGGTGTTGTTGTCCTTACTTTACAAGAAGATACAGCTCGGAGTTGTGAGCTGACTAGTTCTCACAGTACCAAACGATAGAGCCGGGTTCCAACCCAGGTTAGATGCTTCTGATCCTATTTTTAGCCATGACGCCACACGGCCTTTTGCAATAACAGCTCACGTGACATTACTGTCCCTTAGATCTTAGTTGTGCTTTCAAGTCTGTGCCCTGTTGAACTTGCTGGAACTCTTTTTGATGTGTGTGTGTGTGTGTGTGTGTGTGGTTGTAGTTATTTCTACTGTATAGGAGAGTTCTACCAATAATTTCATGACTTTAATACTCCTCATGCCTATAATCTGCTTATTTTGTTATATAATTTTTTTTAACAACTTTTAATTTTTCTACAACTTACAATGTTAATTTTCTGAAAGAGCCTTCACAATATGCAATTATATCCTCTAACTTCACATATATGTTCATACATGTATTATATGGAGAATGTGTGTATATAATGTCTCTGGCAACATTTTGCGTTTAAAGTGAAGTGGTGTCCCCTCTTGTGACCAGGCTTCTGCCACTTTTCACATCTGATAAGTGTTGAGCACCCACTGTCAGACACTGTGCTAGACACTCCTTGATACTCTGCTAGACATTCAGGTCACCAAGATGTAAAGACATTATTCCTGCACTAGGGGAGGAAATCCCTCATTCTAGTTTATGTCTAAAGCACAGATACGGTTAATCTGGAGTCTGTGGAATAGTTCAAGTTTTTAACTGATAGAATATATCTGAGTATTCCCCTTCCTGATCCTACATAGAAACCCTTCTGCGACATGGTAGCAATCTATAAAATGCCTATGTTTAGCTTGATGGAATAAGAGATGCCCAGTAGCCCAAGGATGAATTCTGGTTAGTTTCTGCCCAAGAAGTCTCCCAAGGTTTCATCAAACTAGGGGTTCAAGGGGTTTCAGAAACTATCAAAGATGTTGTTTTTATAACTGTTGGTGAATTCTGTTATTTTAACTGTCTTACCCAAAGCCTTCAAAGATATACCATATATTCTTCAAATCCTGGCTTCTTCAGCTACCATCTGTATCAAGTTGCTCTGGCACGTGAATATTCTCAAACCTTGATAGCTTTATCTGAGGATTATATGTCTTCTTCTTTTTTTTTTTTTTTGCTGTTTTTGGCTGGGCCCAGGTTTGAACCCACCACCTCCGGTATCTGGAGCCGGCGGCTGACTCCTTTGAGCCACAGGCTCTGCCCTTTAGTAATGTCTTTTATTGGTTTGCTTACTTATTCATTTGTTCATTCATACAGAAACATTTTTTTCCAATGCCCACTGCATCCCAAGCATTGATCTAGGCCAGGGGTCCTCAAACTTTTTAAACAGGGGACAGTTCACTGTCCCTTAGACCGTTGGAGGGCTGGGCTGTGAGCCCCAGGACGTGTCGGCTTCTAAGCAGGACAGGCAGCGGAGGCAAAAACACCTGGTGGGCCAGATAAATGTCCTAGGCCGGCTGCATGTGGCCTGCGGGCCGTAGTTTGAGGACGCCTGATCTAGGCACTAGAAAAATAGTTTTCAGTAAGATAGATGTTGCCGGGTGCAAAGGCTCACACTTGTAATTACAGCACTCTGGAAGTCTGAGGAGGGAGGATCCCTTGAGCTCAGGAGTTTGAGACTAGCTTGAGCAAGAGCAAGAGCAAGACCTCTATCTCTCCTAAAAATAAAAAAACTAGCTTTTTGTCATGGTGGGTACCTATAGTCCCAGCTACTCGGGAGGCTGAGGCAAAAGGATCACTTGAGCCCAGGAATTTGAGGTTG
>CAUYQV010090053.1:0-28776 GCA_963574575.1 Galagoides demidoff
CGAGCTTGGGTTCTGTTCTCTGTCTTCTTCCTTCATTAACATTATAATCTCTAGTTTTGGTTTGGGCCAGCAAGAACAGACAGTCAGTCTCCTTTATGTTTTTACTCTAAACAAAATCAATTGTATATGTGTTCCTCAGCCTTCTCACTGAATTGTAATCATAATGGTAGCTTCCTAATTTTACTTCACTTCTTTGTATCTGTGTTAAATTCTTACTGAATGTTTGAAAGTATAGAAGATAATTAGTAAAGTCAGGCCTGGTCACTGACCTGAGCGAGTCTCGACCTCCCTTCAAATCAATCATCCTGTCTGCATTTCTTTTTCCTTGCGTCTCCGATCTGAGGCTCTGAGAACACCTTCATAGGTAAGAACCAGGTCTTCAGATAACATTCAGATTTTCCATTTCATCTGCATGTCTGGTTGTTATGAAAGAAAACTTAGCTTGTCTGGTATAGTGGTCATCAAACATTTTTTAATAGCACAAGATCTTTTCCCTAAGATTGTACTTGGAATTAGTCCATGAGAAAGAGAGGACAGCTCTCCACTCAAGGAGACAGAAGCTCTGGGCCACAGCTACTTGTCCTTCCCCTCCCCAGGGCTCAGGTTCCACTTTTTTGTAGAACAAAGGGTAAGAGCTAGGGACAGCCGACTAAAATCTCAGCTCTGCGAGAAATAGCATATACATGTGACTTTTGAGCAGGGTACTCAGCCGCCTGCTTATTTTAAAGATATAACCCATGATATCTACTTCCTAGAGAAATTAGGACTCTGAAATGGAAATTCCAGCTTCTTGCTTGACTCAGTCACTCTGCTCCCATCAGGCCAGCTTCCTGGGATGTAGAGGACAGCAGCAACATTTGCTCTCAGCCCAAGCCCAGGTGCATGGGGAGGAGAGAATGGCAGAGGCTCCTCTGGGCAGTGGCACCAGCGGGTAACGCAGACGGATCTGCAGCTGTGGGAGTTAGAACTGTGCTGGCTTCTTCCTGTCAGGGAGAGAAAGTGCAGGGCCCAGACCCTAGATGTTCTCTGTAAGGTCTTACCCACCACTCTGCTTTCTCCTAAATGTATTAATAACTTACTTCAGTTCTAATAGCTAAATTGTATGTCTTTCCCTCCTCCCGGAACAGTCCCTCTCCAAATTCTCCTTCTGATCTGTTCTACCTGACTCAACGAAATGACTCTGAATCTGCTTTGAAATTGCCACAAATGGTATGCGTGAGCCACCATCGCTGCCTTGCACACAAGTTTCCAGAAGTTCTGTGCATCACACCTTCCGTCCTTCATTTATCATCGGCTTCAATCTGCTTTATTTTCCCTTTGGAACTGACCTGCGCCTTATCTATTCCTCTGTAGCCCTTGAAATATGAATCCAGGACAGACCTATGGCTGGTGCCTGAGCCAGATGTCACTCTCATTTGCTCTGCACTTTTCTGCCCCCAGCAGCCAGTTTTGTTTTCCCAGAGTGGAGCCAAAATTCCACACTAGATATGCTTCTGCCTGGGAATCTTTTCATTGACAGGCCACCTGCCAACTGGAATCATCAATTACTGTTGGCACAGAGAACTCACAGCCTTTCTCCAACCACGAGAGAGGTGGGCACATCAGGCCTGAGTTCCTTACAGCAGCACGGCTCCTTCCGCTTCTCCATTCCCACTGGGGGGCTCAGAATCTGTGCTGTTCTGTGAAGAGGATAGTGGTTGAGGTCCTTACCAGGATTGTTTCCATGGGCAGCCATAGGGAGGTGAGAACCCAGAGTAGGGAGTGTGGCTGGCTGACGCTGGAGCTGTGGGTCTCCCTTCAACCTGGGGACCCTCAGGCTAAGCAGCTGGAGGAGACACAGCCAGACGGTGTGGGCGAAGGGAGGCAGATGTGGCAGGCAGCTCATTGCCCGGGCCTGACTCTTCAGCCCCTATAGCATCAGAGACGTATGCCAACAACCCCACCCTTCTCTGGAAAGGGTGAGTTATTGGCTGTGCAGGAAACACAAATAATGAAGGTTATCCAAAGATGACTTGAGACAAGGTTCTCTTTTAGGTGTGAGTCTTATCAGCAAGGGTTTCTCTAAGTGCTTCCAAAGTGTCTGTCCATTAGGACCAAAAGAGGGGCTCTGATTCTCCTTCAGAGAAGGGAGCAGTTTAATAAATCAGCAAGTGGATGGAGCCTCTAAATTCAATAATTGTGAAGTGCAGATAAATCACTGCTGTCAGTGCTGACTTTAGACTTTCTTCCTTCAAAATACTTAGATTGGAACAGCAATATGCCTACCCAGCATCTGGGCACACACAGCTCACAGCCCCCAGGCTTTGGGCTACAATGTCCCCCAGACCTGGACCTCGCTTCCAGCTGGCTGTGGAGAAGTGAAGATGGAGGAAGAAGGTTGAATCACTGCCTGAGCGCTGACCCCTCTACTGACAGAGACTGTGGAAGCCTGGAGTGAATAATTCATTGTCCTGTCTGGCTGTGCCTCAGGTTTCTTCCCTGGAGCTGCTGATGCAAAGGCAATGAGGCTGTAGCATCTGGCCCGCTGCACAGCTGGGCCTTCCCACACCGTATTTGTGGTTGATCTGCTCGCCAGCAACATGAGGGCGTGAACAAGGCCCCAGGATTGAAGCTGGAAGTTTGGTGGATGCCAGCTGAGCTGAGACTGAGAAGATACTTCATTTACTCTCTCGGATTCTTCCCCGTGGAGTACGTGGTGTTTCTACCCCTCCATACAACTCGAAGTTTCACGTGAAATGCAAAAAAAATGCGGCCCTTGTATTTATAAACATGTCAACTTGCAAATGGTTGGATAGATATTTGAATTATTGATTGTTAAGTATTTAAGCTGAATTCCCCATCCATCAGTTCTCATGAGAAGCCGGGGACAGATTTATGATGCTGGAGTTTTTCTGGTTAGTTGGCAGTTGGCATCTCTATTAATTACAGCTCACACGGTAGGTTCTGAGCATTCATTGCAGACGCTCAGAATCAGTGTTTCTATTATTCCTTTTAAAGAGGGTTTGTACAACAAGAGCCCAGAAAGGAAAAGAAAATGAATTATTGCTGCCACGTTGTGAGGTTCTGTGTCTCTGACCACGGTATAGTTGAAAAAGCAAGATTTTCAGAGGCAGACAGACCTCTATTTCAGTCCTAATGCCCCCACTTCCTGATTTTGTGAACCTGAACTATTTTCTCCATATCTCTGAATCTCAATTTCTTTATATGGAAAAGGTCTCTTGATTCTGTTTCATTCATGAAACAAAAATAAAGATTCTTGCTCATGCTTCTGCTCACTCCAGACTCCTGACCAACCCTGGTGCTTCCCCGGGTAGTTCTGGAATGCCCTCTCATCTTGAGAACTGTAACAAACTATCTTTCCAGTGTCAATCATCTCCTGATTGGTTGGTCTCATCACACCTCAATAATAATAAAAACCTACATGTACACATGCACACATACATACTAGGCCCCACTCGGCAGCAGCTTGCTATGGGGCAGACACAGTTCTAAGTGCTTTACACTACAGAGAGGGCACCAAAAACATGTATACACATTTTAAGGAAAAAACAGTAGTAAATTTGTAATACTTAGTCACATGTGCCTTCTGCAATTACAAAAGATGCTCAACACGACTTGTGTTCATCTTGTGTTATTGGTATATATTGAGTATTACAATTCTAATATTGGTTTTTCCTTTCATAAGATGTGCACACATTTTTTGGCACCCCCTGTGTTAACTTATTTAATTCTCACCATAACCCTTTGAGATATGTACCATTCATGTGTGTCAGCTCCACTTTACAGCTCAGAAAACTGAGGCACCACAAATGTAAGGAACCTGCCTGTCTCCCATAGCTGGTGAGTTGGTAGAATGGGGTTTTGACCTGGGTCAGTGTAAGGGTCTGCAGTGAAGGGAATATGCCCTGCGTGTTCTCCCAGAGTGGCAGCATCAGCCACGTGTGCCACTGAGTACCTGAAATAGGAATGAGGAACTGAATTTTCAATTTTATATAAATTGAATGAATTCAAGTTTCAATACCCTCATGTGGCTGGTGGTGACTGTATCGGGCAGCACAAGCCTAGATCCCATCCTTCTAACCACTACACCATAGGAAAATTAAATAGGGTATTTTTCCCTGCAGGACTTCTCAGAACCTCTGTGTGTTGATGGATACTGGGAAACAGAACCTACCCAAGGGGATTCAATCTCTTCTTTGGAGATGGCAGATGACCTCTTCTCTCCCAAGGAAATGTCTAGGGGATTGAGACCTGCAGCCAGGGTAGGTACCTGTCATGTGGTGTCACAGAGGCTGCCCAGGCCCCAGATACTTCCTGAAATGTCCATTATGGGAATCAGTCCTCGCCCTAAAAACAAAAACATTTCACCCCAAGCATACATAGGTAGTGAGAGAGAAACCTCCTCCCAGGAACACATAGTTATTTTAATACAGAATAGATTGAACAACTTAAATTAACTAAGACACATATTTTATAAATTACAAATTTGCACTTTAATATATATCAATGCTACTCAAAGAGTGGTCCCCCACAAGCATTGGGAACTACTCAGAGGCAAATTATCAGCCCATTCCAGACTCAAAGAAGGAACCCCAGGGGTGGGGCCCAGCCATCTGTGTCTTGACAAGTCCTCCAGGTGACTTGTTTAAGTTTCAGATCACCTAAATAAGTTATCTAATTTAATCTACAGAGCTGAAGGAAGAGACACCCTGGGAATTTAGTAACATGCTGAAAGTTACACAGCAGAAAAATGGACAGAGTCTGAGCACAGACTCAGTTCTTCACCAGCAGGTGGGTATCTGCCCCGAGGTCCTCCAGACTGCCTGGGGGATCCCCAGCTGCTGGCTGGCCCAGGACCTAGAGTGGAGCAGTGACCATGGGGTGAAAGACCCCCCTGCACATGCTGTTTCCTCCTCCTGCTCTCCTCCCACCTCACTTCCCACCCCTGTCCTGCACACAGGACACAGCAGGCAGCATTTTCCTCTTCTCCTCATTCTCCCTCCTAGGGCTCTGATGCTTCCTCAGCCTCTCTTGTGGAAAAGTGAAACGGGCATGATGGGGGAAGGGGAGAGGACCAGGGTTCCCGAAATGATTGGGAAATGCTGGTTAAACAAAGTTAAGTCATCTTCTTTATTGCAAGTCTTTTCAGAGCTTGTACTATGTAAACATGTGGCGCTCCATAAAGGAGGATAACGTGTGCAGCACTCACCAACTCAGATGACTGTGGAGGCTTTTTATTCAGAGGACATTTCAGGAGCCCAGGGTTCTGTGAGGACGGGTCCTCGCCCCATGGAAATAGCATGAGCCCCAAGTGGATAGGATAGGACAAACAACAGGTAGATGTTGAGGGTCATGGTGAAGGATGGAGGAAGTCCCGAACACAGAATTCCCCTCCACCTCTAGGACATAGCCCTATTGTTTCAGGAAGACAGGCCCAGTGGACAGAAAGAGCCCAAACACCATGTTTATAAGAGGAAGGGCTTTATTTCAGCCAGCAGAGCAAACAGCAGAGAAGAATTCAAAATGGCCACGCACCCTGACTGGCTTGGTCTTTCCCTTTTTATCTCCAGTCAGAAAGTTCCAACCCACAGGTATCTTTCTCACTGGTCGTTTGAATCAGGCAGGAGAAGCTGTTCCAGCCCCCACAGAACCACAGGATTTCACAGAAGCAGAAATTTCCAGGTCCCAAGAAGCTGAGTCTACAAATTCCTAAGAGCTGAGTCACCATGCAGAGGATACTGCAGGTGTAACCTTGGAGTCTCCTTGAGAAGACCTCTTTTCTCCTAGACTTCACCCTTCCTGGGTATCCTCTTTCATGATCAGAGGTCTTTTTATATATTTTTTTTTCTGGGGGGAGGGTGCTAAGATCTAGATATGCCTCCCAATTCACATGCTGAAACTTTAATCACCAATGGGACAGTAGCAAAAGGTGAAGCCTTTAGGGGATGATTAAGTCACGAGGGTGGAGCTGCCATGAATGGGATTAGTGACCTTTTATTATTTATTTATTTATTTATTATTATTTTTTTAGAGACAGAGTCTCACGTTGTCACACTTGGTAGAGTGCTGTGACTTCACAGCTCACAGCAACCTCCAGCTCTTGGGCTTAGGCGATTCTCTTGCCTCAGCCTCCTGAGTAGCTGGGACTACAGGTGCCAGCCACAACATCTGGCTATTTTTTTTGTTGTTGCAGTTTGGCTGGGGCCAGGTTCAAATCCTCTCGGTATATGGGGCTGGCGCCCCACTCACTGAGCCACAGACACCACCCGATTAGTGACCTTTTAAAAGAGATTGAAGGCCCACCAATCTTCCTGCCTTCTCCCCTCTTCCTCTTTTCCCCTGCCTCCTCCCCCCAACTTGAATTGAATTGAGTTTTTCTCCTGTGTGGGTGTGTATTAGTTCATCTACTTAGCTTCATATTAATATTGAATATTGAGTATATCGGATACTTGCTTGTTTTTTTTTTTGAGACAGAATCTCACTATGTTGCCCTCGGTAGAGTGCTGTGGCATCACAGCTCACAGCAACCTCAAACTCTTGGATTTAAGTGGTTCTTTTGCCTCAGACTCTTAAGTAGCTGGGACTATAGTGCCTACCACAAAGCCCAGATATTTTTTTGTTGTAGTTGTTGTTGTTTAGCAGGCCCAGGCCAGGTTTGAACCAGCCAGCCCTGGGGTATGTGGCTGGCACCCTAACCATGGAGCTACAGGCGTCGAGCCTGAATACTTGCTTTTCCATTCTTGTGATACTTTGCTAAAGCGAATGTTCTCCAACTCCATCCAGATTAATACAAAAGATGTAGGGTCTCCCTAATGGACACAATGTAAGGGTATATGGCACACCTCCTGGGTAAGGGTCACAACTATTACAGGGACCTTACCTAACAAACCCAAACATAGTACATAATCATTTGTATCCTCATATTAATCTGAAAAAATAATTATAAAAAACAAAAACTTAGAATGTAAATCCTTAAAGGCAAAAGTAAATAACTAATAAATAATAAGAGGTTGAAGGGAGTGCCCTAGGCTGTTCTTTGCCTTTCAAGATGCTATCTTAGGAGAAAAGACCAGACTATCACCAGACACCAAATCTTCTAGTACCTTGATCTTGGACTTCTGAACCTCCCCAAATGTGAGAAAATAAAATTCTGTTATTTACAGATTACTCAGACTGTGATGTTTAGCTATAGGCTAAGACAGTGAGTGCCACTATAGGGTGCTGGTAAGAGAGGGAGGCCTTAATAGGTCAGTGGTTAACCCTTTGGTTGCTGGTAGGAGGGGTTGTAGGCAGGTGGGGACTCCCAGATGAGGGTACAGGAGAGCTGAATCAAGGTATTCTGAGGATTAGGGGCAAGAGCATTCTGCCAACTCTGAAATTGTTTCAATATTTGACAGTTGACATAGCTATTCTGGTGCATGCCAGCTAAACATTAGCCCTGAATTCAGGAGCTGGCTTTAAAACATCTGGGTTGTATCATCCAAATAAAAAATATGTATGCAACTTTTGGGGACATAATAAAAACAAAACATTGTTTTCCCCATGAAATCAACTATATGAATTATTAAACATAATATATGTTTCCATGATTCTATACTAGTGCCAACATCTCAAAGTTTGGGTAAATATAAGCTGTCTTTTAATTTAGGTATCTGTTGCCTGCACTTGGCAGACTCAAAAATGATATCTTTTTTAAAGAGTGGTCACAAAGCCCAGGCAGATGCTCTGGCTTGGTTGGTTGCCCATAATAAGACACAAATATTTAAATTAAACCTCAGAAGCCTTGGTTCCAGTGCTGGCTCTCCCAGTTACTAGTGTCTGGCCTTGGAGAAGTTATATACCTTCTCTGAACTTCTTTTTTTCATGTGGAAAATGGTGGTTATCAAAAGATACTATGCATGAAAGCAGCTGATAACCCATTGTACATAACATTCTTTCAGTCAATGTTGCAAGAGCTAAAAAAAATCATTACTAAAACCTAGAAAAGATTAACTAATTAGCTAACTAAAAATGAGCATGCACACATACATACCAGCTCATTCTGGGACACAGGTCTCATCTGAGAACAGTTGGATTTGTATGTGGGAAAGAATCAGAGATTAACTGTGTCCTCAACTCAGTGGCTTCAGTTAAGGAAGAGCCCACATGCAGACAGGAAAGGAGGTACTGATGTGAATGACCAAACTGGGCTGGAAGATGCATACATCACAGGAAACACACTCACACAGAACTCAGAAATAAATCCATGCATATATGTCAACTAATATTTGGCAAGGTCGCCAAGAATACACATAAGAGAAAGGATAGTTCTTTAACAAATAACATTGATAAAATTGGATATCCATGTGCAAAAGGAGGAAATTGGATCTCTATCTTACAACATAGCAAGACCTCATCCCCAAAAAATTAAGTAGAAATGGATCAAAAACTTAAATGTAAGACCTAAAATTATAAAACTCCTAGAAGAAAACATAGGAGAAAAGCTTCTTGGTATTGGTCTTGGCAATGATATTTTGGATGTGACACCAAAAACATGAATAAAAGTGAAAATAAACAACATCAGACTAAAAAGTTTTTGCACATTAAAGGAAATAATCAACAAATTGAAAAGACAACCTATGGAATGGGTGGGCTATTAAACCATATATCTGATAAGGGTTTTATATTCCAGATATATAAGGGACTCAACTCAACAGCAAACAATTAATACAATTTTACAATGAGTAAAAGACCAATGAAGACATACAGATGCCTAGCAGATACATGAAAAGGTGCTCACCATCACTAATCATCAGGGAAATGCAAAACAAAACCACAATGGAATATCACCTCACACCTATTAAGATGGCTATTATAAAAAAGGCAAGGCCAGATGCAGTGGCTCATGTCTGTAATCCTAGAACTTTGGGAGGCTGGAGGAGGAGGATTGCTTGTGACCAGGAGTTTGAGAACAGCTTGAGCAACATAGCAAGACCTCATCCCTACAAAATTAGAAAAATTAGCTGGACATGGTGGCACTCACCTGTAGTCCCAATTACTTGGGAGACTAAGGCAGGAGGATGGCTTGATCCCAGGCATTTGAGGTTGCAGTGAGTTATGATGATGCCACTGCACTTTACCACTGGCAATAAAGTGAGACCTTATCTCAAAAAGAAGATGACGACGACGACAAGAGATAACAAATGTTGGTGAGGGTGTGGAGAAAAAGGAACCCTGTATGCTACTGGTGGGAATTTAAATTGGTGTAGCCATTATAAAACATTATGGAGGCTACTCAAAAAAATGAGTATTGAACTATCATGTGACGTAACAATCTATGTCTGAGTATATATCTGAAGAAAACAAAAGCAGTATCTCAAAGAGATATCTTTACTCCTATGTTAATTGCAGTATTTTCTGCAATAGCCAAAATATAAAAACTGCCTTAGTATCTGCTGATGGACGAATGAATAAAAATATATAATTTGATATGTACACGTATACACATATGTACATATGGTATATCATTCTGCTGTAAGAAAAGAAGTGGGTTCTGCTATTTGGGACAACATGAATGTGCAATCTTACACATACGCGGCGGAATCTTAAAAAGTTGAACCCATAGAAATAGAGAGTAGAATGGTGGTTGCTAGGGGATGGGGTTGGGGGGAATTGGGAGGTGTTAGTCAAAGGGCACAAACTTCCATGTTGTAAGTTCTGGTGACTATTTAACAGTGTGGTGACTATTTAACAACACTGCTATCATATAGCTGAAATTTGTGAAAAGAGTAGATTGTGAATGGTCTCGTTGTGAGATGAGGGGCATATTAACTAACTTGATTGTGGTAATCATTTCTCAATTTATATATATCTCAAATCATCATGATGTATACCTTAAACTTACATGATTCCATTTGTCGATTCATACCACAATAAAGGCAGGGGGAGAGGGAGCATACATAATTCCTACCCCCAGAATTTACAGAATGCAATGGTCAAGGAGGTTACCTCAACCCTGGGAAACATGAAAGTTTTGTTTCCTCATCTACTATGAAACTGTAGTTGTGATCTTTAGCCTGTGACTTACTGATTAACAAAAATTGCTACATAAAGACCATTGCCATTTTCCGTCCTCAGCTGATTGTATTTCACACCTTATCAGAGATCTTGAAGATACCTCAGCTCAGTGGCCCTGCTATAATAGGTAGGTGGCAGCCAGGTGTATGACAGCTTCAAGCTCTGCTTTCTGAAAGTCTGGCTGTCCTTGCCCTTCGAAGATTCACACACTCCTTTATTTGTACAATCCCTTCATTCCTCAGTAAGAAAACTAGAGAGATTATGTTCCTCATTTAAATTCACATAGTATTTTAGTAGCATGTATCAGTTAGCTTTTGCTAAGTAACAAGTTACCCCAAAACTAAGTGGCCTAAACAGCAACCATGTCTTAGTTCACTGTTGTATGGATCAGGATTTGGGCCTCGGCTTGTCTGATCTTGACTGGACTCACTCATGCATGTGCAGTCAGCTGCAGAGTCAGCTAGGGGCTGGCTAGCCCATGATGGCTTCAGTTAAGGTGGCTCATCCCTGTGCCACATGGACTCTCCTCTTCCAGCAGACCAGCTTGAGCTTATTTACTGGAAGAAGGGTAGGATCCCACAAGAGAGTGGGTGTACTCCAGACCTCTTCTGCCCAGCTTCAGTAATGGCACAACTCCACTGCCCCTCAGCCTAGCAGTCAAAGCAGGCGACAAGGCCAACACAGATTCTAGGGGTGGAGAAATAATGTCCATCTCATGATGGAAGGAACTTTAAAGTCCCTTTATAAAGGGACAGAATACTGGGATAGAAATATCTGGCACTTTCTTGAAAACTATTCTAAAATATGTCCAGGAATTTCCCTCAAGTCTCTTGATTTGAAGGTATAATGGGCATCTGTTGCTTTGCCCGCTTAGCATCTATTTCCTCCTCTTCTGATAATTACACTGAGATTTTACTTTGAATCTAGGTTTGGTAGAACTTGTGATCAAAGTGCTCCACCCATGCTGGTCAACCCGTGGACATGCAAACCAGGATAGGCCCACCTGTGTGCTCTCTGCCTAAAATTTGAACACTGGGTAAAAGAACTCAGGGATCGGGTCTTCAGACTGCTGCTGCTCATTCCTCTGACCTCGCTCCCTCAGTGCGGCCCCCTGCTTCCCTTCGGAAGCCTGGCTGTTTCCCTCTTCTCAGTTCTGTACATCGCCTCCTGCCGTGGATGCCGACAGCAGCAGCCACCCAGACCACCTCAGGACAGAGGCAGTCATTCCCTCCTCTGCTGGAGGGGATGATTGCTAAGAGCCACTGATAAGCCTCACTCTAAGAATTGCCCTTTGCTGGCTCAGCGCCAGTAGCACAGTGGTTATGGTG
This sequence comes from Galagoides demidoff, assembly GCA_963574575.1. Lineage (NCBI taxonomy): Eukaryota > Metazoa > Chordata > Mammalia > Primates > Galagidae > Galagoides > Galagoides demidoff. Next base: position 11,385 of record CAUYQV010090053.1, read on the forward strand.
CCAGCCACATATACCAAGGCTGGCAGGTTTGAACCCAGCCCAGGCCTACTAAACAACAATGACAACTGCAACCAAAAAAATAGCCGGGCATTGTGGCAAGCGCCTGTAGTCCTAGCTACTTGAGAGGCTGAGGCAAGACTCACTTAAGCCCAAGAGTTGGAGGTTGCTCTGAGCTGTGACGCCACTGTACGACATAATGAGACTCTGTCTCCAAAATAAATAAATAAATAAATTGCCCTTTGCTCAAGAGTGTGCCTTACCCAAGACTATGCCCCCTTCATTACTTCCCGTGGGACAACTCTGAAAGGGTTGGGGCTGGGGCTTGGCGTCAGCTGAGGCTCGTGTTGTACCTGTGTCCAGTTCAATGTCTTCTTTTGCCTAATTCTGTTTCCCTCACTCTTTCATGAATTCTGTCATCATGAGTGTCCTGTAGAAAAAAATCTGCATCTGAAAAACTATTTCCTGAGGGCTTGACTTAAGATATCCTAGAGCTCTTCAATAAATTCCTTTTTTTTTTTTGGCTGGGTGAGTCACTTCCTAGGATTTTTTCATGACACCATTTTCTAATTTGGGTCTACTGTTGATTGAGTGCCAATCGGCCACTCCAAATAACCCTGCCATGTTGGTTTCATGATCTCCATTTTACAGTTGAGAAAATTTTAACAAGAACCCAAAAAGAAAGTTAAAAAAATTAACTTTGGAGACTGCCTTCACCACTCATTATCTATGGGCAAGTTCCTTAATCTCTCTAAGCCTCCGTTTTCTCTACTATAAAATGGGGATAATAATGGCACCTCACAGGGGTGATGTGAGAGTGAAATGAACTAATACATGTGAAGTATTTTTGGAATAATGTCTGGCAAACAGTAAGCCCCATGTAAGTATTTGCTATTGTTGCTGCTCATAGTAGCAGTAGTAGTAATGGGATTAATCCTGAGATTCTGACTAGAGCCTGTGTGTGCTGTGTCTACTGTCCTCCTCACGTGGGGGTCCTGACTCTATTCCTTCAGTCCACCTTGCTCCCAGAGAGCCAGAACTTGAGCACAGGGAGCTGTGGATATCTAATGAAAGGGGTATCTGTCCCAGTTCTGCTGACAGGGCCCCTCTTTCTTGCTTCACATTTTTGTTCCATGTTTGATATTCTACCTGACTGGTTTTTCTGTGTATAATTGTCTTCTTGCAGCCACCAGAACCATGCTCCCATTTGGGGCATCCTGGCCTGATCGGGGGTGTAATCTGTTCAAGTATATTTTATACACAATAGACTCCCAGGGTGACGGGGCCTGTTGTGCTACTCAAGGAGCTGGTTTAATTATCAGGATCATTCTCCAGGCCACTCTTAACCTCAGGCCTGTCTCTGTTGACGGCACATCTTGTGATGAGGCACAACATGATTATCAAAATCAATAAATTACAAGTTTTCAAGGGTGAAGGCCAAACAGCAGCAGCCTGGTTACTGGCACCAAAGCCAGCTTCCTCTGAGAAACCATAATCCTGAAACAATAAGTCTGAGCAGTGGGACATGTTCTTGTTATGGGGCACACGCTGTTCTGACGTTAAAAGAATGTGCACTGGTCTTAAAACCTGGGACTTTGTAATTACAAGGGATGAATGATTATTAGTGAACACAGAAGCCCCCAGGGCTTAACCAACTTCCATTTGGAAATCACTACGCTAGGGTGAATGCTGGCTGAGCACTCAACATAGAAAAGGGATAGTAGTCCTTGCCATCTTCCCAGGAAGGGAGGTGAAGGAGAGGCATAGAAAAGCATCTTTCCAGGAAAACCAGCAAGCAATAGAAAGAGCAACAGGAAAAGCTCCTAAAGCCTACCTGAGAGCGATCAAGGGCTTCTCTGAGCTGAAGATTCTCCAGATGAGGAGGATGGGGAGGACATTGGCAAGTGCAGCAGGAGGCAGACAGTCCAGGCAGACCGCAGGGCTCTCTGACAGCACCAACGCACAGACAGCTTTGGAAACCACCAGCATCTCTTAAATCCACTTCCCCCATCCCTACCCCAAGGAGCCATGTCAGGCTTTCATCCTTTTTTATGCATTTCCGACTCCCTACTCCTGGCCCATAGAACCACCATTCTACTTCTATGAGTTTCATTTTTTTAGAGTCCTCATGAAAGTGAGGTCATGCGGTGTTTTTCTCTCTGTGTCTGGCTTATTTCGCTTAACATAATGTCCTCCAGGTTCATCCACGTTGTGGCAAATGACAGAATTTTCTTCTTTTTTAAGGCTGAACAATATTCCATTGTGTATCTACATCACAATTTTTTAAAATCCATTTATCTGTTGATGGGCACTTAGGGTGATTCCATACCTTGACTATTGTGAATATTGCTGCAATGAACATGGACCAGATTTCTCTTTGACATACTGATTTCATGCCCTTTGAATATGTACCCAGTAGTAAGATTAGTGGATCATGAGGTAGTTTCATTTTTAGTTTTTGTGGAACCTCCATAATGTCTTTCATAATGGGTGTACACAAACTCCCTTTCCTCTACACCCTCTCCAATGCTTGTTAACTTTTGCCTTTCTGATAATAGCCATCCCAATAGGTATGAAGTAATATCTCATTAGGGTTTTGATTTGCTTTTCTCTGATGATTAGTGGTTTTCAGCATTATTCTTTTTTTTTCTTTTTCTTTCTTTCTTTTTTTTTTTTTAGAGACAGAGTCTCACTTTGTCACCCTTGGTAGAGTGCCATAGCATCACAGCTCACAGCAAACTCCAGCTCTTGGGCTTAGGTGATTCTCTTGCCTCAGCCTCCCGAGTAGCTGGGACTACAGGTGCCCGCCACAACACTCGGCTATTTTTTTTGTTGCAGTTTGGCCAGGGCCGGGTTTAAACCCACCACCCTCGGTATATGGGGCCAGCGCCCTACTCACTGAGCCACAGGTGCCACCCATTCAGCATTTTTTCTTATACTTATTGGACATTTGCATGTCTGTTCATATCTTTTGACCATTTTTAAATTGGATTATTTGGTTTTTTACTATTGAGTTGTTTGAGTTCCTTATATATTTTAGATATTAGCACTTTATCAGCATGATACTGGCATGAAAACAGACACATAGACCAATGCAACAGAGTAGAGAGCCCGGAAAGAAATCCACACATTTACAGTCAATGTGCCACATTTACAGTGTGGTGCCAAGAACACACCATGAGGAATAGGCAGTCTCTTCAATAAATGGTGTTGGGACAACAGGATAGCCACATGCAGAAAAATAAAGCTGGAGCCCTATCTCACACCTTATATGAGAACAGGAACCATGCAAAAACTCAAACTAACTCAAAATGGATTAAAGATTTAAAAGTAAGATCTGAAACTGTGAAAGTACTAGAAGCAAACATAGGGTAAAATCTCCATGACATTGATCTGAGCATTAATTTTTGATATAACCCCCAAAAATGGAACCAAAGTACAAATAGACAAATAGGATTACATCAAACTAAGCTTCTACACAACCAAGGAAACAATCAACAGAGTGAAGAGACAACAGAATGGCAGAAAATATTGCACATCATGCAGCAGGCTCCCGTCAGATCTCACTGAGAATACTGCCGTGGACTTCTGGTATGCTGTGTCCTGCACCTTCCCCCACCATGGCCACCACCCTCCAAAATCCATCTTTCACTCCTCTCCCCTTCTTAAAACCCTTCAAAGGAGCTTCACGATCAGAATAAAATCTCATCATCTATTTAGCTTACTAGTCAGTGCCTGATGTAAGCTAATGTGGTCTTCCCTAGGGAGCTTCGTCTCCCACCTTCCCCTGTCTTAAGCTCTAATAATACAAAACTAACCTTTGAGTGTCATCTGAGTGCTAGGAACTGTGCTTTACACATCATGTCATTTAATCTTCATGGCAACCAGATGGGATAGAGCAACTCATCCTTGGTTTACAGATGGATTCAAAAGTTAAGCCAATTTGACCCCAACACCCATGCCATTCCTAGGGCTATAGTTTGGATTACATTTGTTTCTGTTCAGACTTGTAAACTAATGATTAAGAAACCCTGGAGAAATAGAACTATGTGTTAGTTACATAAAAGAAAGATAAATATTTAGTCATAATCATTAGATTAGTAATCCACTTACTAAAATCATGTTAAAGACATAGAAAGGACACTTAACACCAGGCTCTAGCTGACTTAATTTCTTAACAGTCCCCCTTCTGCTCACTGTGTTTCAGCCACACTGGCCTCTGCTCTTTGTGTGAGCCAGGCATGCTCTGACTGCAGAGTTTTTCTATTAGCTGTTCTCTAAGTAAGTGTTTGCATATCAAGTTCTTGCATGGTTCCTGTTCTCATTTCATTGAAATCTTTGCTCAGGTTTTACCTCCTCAGAAAGAACTTTTTGCTGGCCACGATTCCTAAGATACCACCATCTTGTTTAGCTTTTCTCTTTCCTGTTATCTTTATTCATACCCTTGCTACTATTTGACTGAAATTTTTAGTTACTACTTGACTAAAGATTTTAATGAAATGAGAACAGGAACCATGCAAAAACTTGATAGGCAAACCCTTACAGACAGAGAATAATTAATACAAAAACTCTGCAGTATCAGATCTCACTGAGAATACTGCTTTAGTTATTTATTTGTTTGTCTTTCTTAAAAGGAAGGGTTCTAGAATGGTAGAACCTATACCTCCAGAACCTAGAATTCTACCTGACATATTATAAGCACATAACATTTGTTGAAGAGCAAAATGGCTCCCAAATCCAGACCCTTGACTGTGACCTGACTGAGAGTATTAGTGAAATGGGAATGTGTGGGGTCATACAGAAGGTGGCTTGGGTAACTGGTGGACAGTGGAAGAACAGGAGAAATAGGAGGCAAAAGTCAGTGGTGCTTGCCCACCAATGCACAGGGAAGAGTCTCAGGGTCAAACAAGTGCTAGGTCCTTTGATGGGCGTGCCAAAGTTATTAAAACAAATGGCATGGAGTAGATGCCCAATGAATGCTTATAGTATGGGTGAATCTCAAGATCTTATAGTTGCCTTAATGTGCCTCCAGCTGGTCTACTCAAGTTCTGAGAGCTAAGATCAGTTAGTGATTTTGCTAGTTGAGAGAAATTTAATCATCTCTTACTGCCAGAGAAGGATTAGTTTCAGGACCTACACAGAACCAAATTTGTGGATGCTAAAGTCCCTGATATAAAATGGTGTAGTACTGGCATCTAACCTACGCACATCCTCCTGTTTAATTTAAATCATCTCTAGATTACTTATAATACCTAATATTTATGCATGCTGTGCAAATAGCTATATTATTTTAGTTTTTATTTTGATTATTTTTTGTTGTTATTGTTAACTTTTCCCCGATATTTTTGATCCACAGGGGGAAACCCAGGGATAGAGAGGACTTACTGTAGATTATTTCAATCCTGCGCTTGGAGTGGCAACATGAATCGCCTTTATTGGGTAAAAACTTTCCTATAATTCTTAATTTTGGCTTGAACCCAGCCTGTGGAGGCTGGGAAGCTGAGAACTAAGTGACTATTCCAAAGGCCTTCTCTGTTGGAGTGGTTAGTGTTTGGCAAGCTTGATGAACATTCTTTACCATGACAACCACCTAATTTCTCAGGGTGGTTTGGATAGCTGGATGATCAAAGGAACATACTACAGTGTATTTTTTCTTTTATTTTCCTTTTTTAAAATGTAAATAGATTTATGAAGGACAAGTTGAATTTATATATACATATATATAAATTTTGCTAAATTTTGCTGATACATATATATATAAATTCAGCAAAGTTTGGGCTTTTGTATCCACCACCCAAATTGTGTACATCATATGCCACAGGTAATTTTTCATCTTTCACCCCCTCCCACTCTCTCTTTCTGGGAGTCACCAGTGTCCATTATACTGGAGACTAGTATAATGTTCCCTTGTGTAGCCATAGTTTAGCTTTCACTAGGGAGGACATGTGGCATTTATTTTTCTGTACCTGAGTTACTTCACTTAGGATAATGGCCTTCAGTTCCATTCAAGTTGCTGCAGAAGACATTATTTCATTCTTTCTTGTGGCTATTATTCCTGGTATATATGTACTACATTTTCTTTATCCACTCATTGGTTGATGGGCAGTTAGGTTGATTCCATATCTTGGTTATTATCAATTGTGCTGCAAGAAACATACAAGCGTAGGTATCTCTTTGATATAATAATTTCTTTTCCTTTGGGTAGATACCCAGTAGTGGTGTTGTAAGATTGAATGGTACTTTTAGTTCTTTGAGAAATCTCCCTACTAATCTCCTTAGAGGTTGTACTAATTTACATTCTCACCAACAGTGCATAAGTGATCCCTTTTCACTGCATCTAAGCCAAAGTATATAGTTTTTTGACTTTTTAGTAATGGCCATTATGATTGGAATAAGATGGTATCTCATCACATCTTAATTTGCATTTCTCTGATGATTAGTAACATAGAGCATTTTTTCATGTGTTTGCTGGACATTTTTATGTCTTCTTTTGAAAAAAAATGCCTGTTCATGTCATTTGCCCACTTGTTAGTGAGATTATTCATTGTTGTTGTTGGTATTTTCTTGCTGAGTTATTTGAGTTCCTTGTACATTTTGGATGTTAATTCACTGTCCGATATGTATGTAGCTTAGAAATATTTTCTCCCATTCTTTAGTTGTTTATTAAATCTCTTGATTATTTTTTTCGGTGCTAAAGATTTTTACTTTAATTCAGCCCCACTTGTCTATTTTTGCTTTTGTTGCATTTGCTTTTATGATCTTAGTCATAAATTCTTTGCCTAGGCCAATGTTCGCAAGTTTTTTCTAGGTTTTCTTCTTGGGCTTTTATGCTTTGAGGTCTTAACATTTAAGTCTTTAATTCATCTTGATTTAATTTTTAGGTCTGGTGAGCAGGAGAGGTTCAGTTTCATTCTTATACATATAGTTATCCAATTTTCCCAGAAGCACTTATTAAATAGAATGTCCTTTGCCCAGTGTATGTTTTTGTCTACTTTGTCAAAGATCAGTTGGCTGCAGTTGTGTGGCTTAGCTTCTGGGTTCTCTGGTTCCTTGATCTGGGTGTCTACTTTTATGCCAGTACCTTGCTGTTCTGGTTACTATAGCTTTGTAGTATAATTTGAAGTCAGGTAATGTGACATTTCCAGTTTTATTCTTTTTGCTCAAGATTGCTTTGGCTATTTAAGTTCTTTTTTGGTTCCCTATGAATTTTAGGTTTTCTTTTAAAAAATGATATTTGTGGCTCGGTGCCCATAGCACAGTGGTTACAGTGCTAGCCACATACACTAAGGCTGGCAGGATTGAAACTGGCCTGGGCCAGTTGGACAGCAATGACAACTGCAACAAAAAAAATGGCCAGGCATTGTGGCAGGCATCTGTGGTCTCAGCTGCTTGGGAGGCTAAGGCAAGAGAATTGCTTGGGCCCAGGAGTTTGGGGTTGCTGTGAGCTATGACACCATAGTACTCTATCAAGGGTGACATGGTGAGACTCTGTCTCAAAAAAAAAAAATATTTGTATGCTGATAGGGATTAATTGAATATGAGGATTGTTTTGGGTAGCATAGTCATTGTCACAATATTTTTTTTTTACAGATTTTGGCCAAGGCCTGGTTTGAACCCACCACCTTGGGTATATGGGGCCAGTGCCCTACTCCTTTGAGCCACAGAGGCCACCCCATTGTCACAATATTAATTCTTCTGATCCATGAGCATAGGACATCTTTTCATTTATGTCCCCTTCTATATCTTTCATCAGTGTTATATGCGTAGTTTTCCTTGTAGAGATTTTTCACCTTCTTAGTTAAATTTATCCCTAGGTATTTTATTTTTTTGTAGCACTATAAACAGCATTGCATTCTTGATTTCCTCCTCAGTTACTTCATTACTGGATTATAGAAATGCTATGGGTTTTTGTATGTTGATTTTATGTTTTCAACTTTATCAAATTTATTTATCACATCTAAAAGATTGTAGTAGAGTCTTTAGATTTTTATAAATATAAGATCATATCATCTGAAAAGAGGAATAATTTGATTTCATTTTTTCCTATTAGGTTGCCTTTTATTTTTTTCTCTTGCCATGACTGCTCTGGCTATGACTTCCAGTATTATATTGAATAAGAGTGGTGAAAGTGGGCATCTTTGTCTTGTTCCAGGTCTTAGGGGGAATGATATCAACTTTCCCCCTTGTTATATATGTCTCCTATTGTTTTGAGATACGTTCTTTCTATGCCACGTTTGTTGAGAATTTTTATCTTCAACAGGTGTTGAATTTTATCAGATGCTTTTTCTGTATGTTTTAAGATAATAAGTTTTTGTCTTTCATTCTGATAATGTGATGTATCACATTCATTAGTTTGCAAAATGTCAAACCACCCTTGTATCCCTGGGAAAAATCCTATTTGATCATGGTGTATTACCCATATTTTTTTTATGTGCTATTGGATTCAGTTTACTAGCATTTTTATTGAGAATTTCTGGTACAATATGTTTTGACTTTAATTTTCTTAAAGGACTTTTTTGATTTGTTCCTAATTTCTTCCTTGACTCAGTAGTTATTGAGAAGCATGTTTTTTAATTTCTATGTATTTTTACTGATTCCAAAGGCCTCTTGTTACTTATTTCTACTTTTATTCTATCAATATCTGAGAAGATACTGGATATGATTGCAATTTTTTAACATTTGTTGAAATTTTTTTTTGTCCTAACATATGACTTAGCCTGGAGAATATTGTTTATACTGATGAGAAGAATGTGTATTCTGTAGCTACTGAATGAAAGAGTCTGCTAATGTCTGTTAGGTCCATTTGGTCTAAAGTGCAGTTTAAATCCAATGATTTTTGCTAATTTTCTCTGTCAAAGGTGGGATGTCCAGCCTCTTTTCTGTTCTGTTATACATTGAAAGAATAAGAGTTGTGTTTGGCCACACATTAAATACAAAATAAACAAACAAAAACAAAACAAAAAAACACCATCAACAACAAAACCAAAAAACACCATCAACAACAACAACAACAAAAAAGGTCCATGCATACTTCTCATGATATCCAATACCAAAGATAAGCAAAACAGTCCTCAAATAATCTGCATGTTCTGCATATGGCTGTTGGGCTGATAGGTGGACACCCCTGGTAGATGATCTATCTTTTTGTCTAATGCTGAGGTTGGGTGTTGCTATCCACAACTATTAGCACAATGGAGTTTATCTCTCCCTTAAGATCTAATAGCATTTACTTTGTATATTGGGGGTGCCGATGCCGGGTGCATATGTTTAAAATTGTTATATTTACTTGCTGAGTAAATACCTTTCCTTTATCATTTTATAGTCAACTTTGTCTTTTTTCCCCATTGGTTTTGACTTAAAGTCTCTTTTATCTGATATATTAAGTATGGCTACTTATTGTTGCTTCCTTTTGGTTTCTGTTTGCATGAAACATCTATTCCCATAGTTTTACTTTCAGTCCATATGTGTTTTACAGGAGAGATGTGTTTCTTTTAGGTAGCATATAGTTGGATCATGTCTATTTATCTGTTAAGCCAGTCTATATCTTTTAAATGGAAAATTTAATCCATTTACATTAAGCTTATTCTTGACATGGGAAGGCTCAATCCTCTCATTTTATTAATTGATTTATGATTAGTTGTATCCCCTTTGTTCCTTCCTTTCTTTTTTTATTATTTATCATTGTAGTTGGGTGGTTTTCTATACTGGTAACACTTGAGTCTGTTCTTTTTATGTGTGTTCACTTTACCAGTGGTTTTTATATTTTCCTGTGCTTTTATAATGGTAGGTATCTTTCTTTTGCTACTGGGTCTAGGACTCCTCTAAGCATTTCTTATAAGGTCAATTTTAGTGGTGATGAATTCCCTTAGCTTTTGCTTCTACAGGAAAAACTTTACTGTATTTCACCTCCATTTTTGAAAAATAAATTTTTTGAGTATAGTATTCTTGGCTGACAGGTTTTTTCTACCACCACTTGGAATATATTATCCCATTCTCCCTTGGCCTGTAAAGTTTCTGCTGAGAAATCTGCTGTTAGTCTGATGGCAAGTGACTAGATGCTTTTCTCTTTCTGTTTTTAGAATTCTGTTTTGGTCTTTGACTTTTGACTGTTAACAATAATGTTCCATGGAGGAGATCTTATTGAATTGTATCTATTTGGGAGTTTCTGAACCTTCTGGATCTGGATGTCTAAATGTCTTGCCAGACTTGGAAAGTTTCCATCTACTGTTTGTTAAATAAGTTTTCTCTCTGATTTCTGGGACCCTGATAATTTGAATTATTTGTTTGTCTTATAGTGTCCTATATGTCATTCAGGCTTTGCTCTCTTTTTTTTTTTTGGTCTGACTGCACTATTTCAAAAGACCCATCTTCAAGCACCAGGACAGGGTAATTCCCAGGCCACTGGCAGAATGATTAGGTGGGAGCAGCAACAGTTGTTCTGCAGCCCTCCTATTAGAGAGAGTGGGTTTACTTCAGTGTAGGCAGCAGTAAAAGCCACTGGGAGTGGTGCACGCAGTGGTAGCAGCTATCCCAAAAGTGGAATTTGTCCTTGGGGCAAATGAAAATTTGTGACTGCCCCTGTGCTGGGTGGGTGGGAGTAAGAATTATTGCTGGTAGCTCCCACATAAGCCCCCATAGTGGCAGTGGTGGCAAATGTCAATGGAGACCCAAAGGTGTAGACATGCAAGGGCTATTGGACCTTGACTTTGCTCATTTTTTCAACTCTTTTATTAAAATATAAATTGCACATGTGACTTACTCATTTAAAGTACAAAATTCTGTGATTTCTGCTGTTATGTTATTAATTTTTAAATTATGGTAAAATAACAAGATTTGGCTCGGCACCTGTGGCTCAAGTGACTAAGGCACCAGCCACATACACCTAAGGTGGGAGGTTTGAATCCAGCCCAGCCCCCACCAAACAACAATGATGGCTGCCACCAAAAAATAGCCAGGCATTGTGGCAGGCACCTGTGGTCCCAGCTACTTGGGAGGCTGAGGCAGGAGACTCGCTTTAGCCCAGGAGCTGGCAGTTGCTGTGAGCTGTGATGCTATGGCACTCTGCCCAGGGGGATAGCTTGAGGCTCTGTCTCAAAAATAAATAAATAAATAAATAAATAAATAAATAAATAAATAAATAAATAAATGAAAATAACAAGATTTGCCCTTTTAACCAATTTTTCATACAATTTAGTACACTGATTACATTCACAATGTTGTGCAAACATCACCACTATTCTCAAAGCTTTGATCACTCCATATAGAAACCCTATAACCATTAAGCAATAACTTTAGATCCCTCAGCCCCTGGTAACCTCTAATCTCTTTCTGTGTCTATGAATTTGCCTGCACTTGATATTTCTTAAGAATGGAATTATAAAATACTTGGTTTATTTGTGTCTGACTTACAACATTTGGTATATTGTTTTTCAGATTCATCCATGTTGTAGCATGTATTAGAACTTCATTTCCTTTATATTGAATATTTCATTGTATGAATATACCACATTTTGTTTATACAGCTTTTGGCTATTTGGAATAATTCTATAATGAACATTGGCATATAAGTATCTGTTGGCATCCCTGTTTTTGATTTCTTCTATACTGAGAAGTGGAATTGCTGAGACATATGGCAATTCTATCTTTAGCTTTTAAAAGAACCAACAAACTGCTTTCCATAGCAGCTTTATCATTTTGCATTTCTACCAGCTATGTATAAGGTTTCCAATTTCTCCACATCCTGAACAACACTTAATAATTTCTAATTTTTTATTATTTTTATTTGTTTTAATTATAGCCATACCAGTAGGTGTAAAATGATATCTCACTGTGGCATTCATTTCCCTAATGGCTAATGACATTGAGAATCTTTTCATGTGCTGTTGGCCATTTGTATTTCATCTTCTGTGGAAATATGTCCATTCAAATATTTTTCCCAGTTTTAAATGAGTTTTTTGTCTTTTTATTATTGAGTTGTAGTTCTTTATATATTTTGGATGCAAGGTCCTTATTAGATATATGATTTCCAATTTAACTTTTGTGGTAATGTTCTTAGAAGAACAAAAGTCTTTTATTTTGATAAATCTATTTACAACTTATTTAATTTTGATTTAGCCATTTTTACTGCTATTAATTGTACTTTTTTTTCATATCTAACAAAACCATTGCATAATCCAAGGTCACAACACTTTATTTGTGTTCTTCTAACAGAAGTTTGACAAACTTCTTCAAACAGTCTATTTGACAACCTTGCATTTCCATGTAGATTTAATAAACAGCATGTTGATTTCTGGAGGTAAAGCCATATGAAATTTTGACAGGAATTATGTTGAATCTGTAGATTATTTAAGGGAGTACTGCTATTTTAATGATGTTTATTTTCCAATCCATGAACATAGGATGCTATTTCATTCATTTGGAGCTTTTTAACTTTCTTTCAATTATGTTTTATAGTTTTCAGTATGTAAGTCTTATAGTTGTTTTACAAAATTTATTCCATAGTGGGAGATTCTAACACAACATTTCAGTTATTGATAGAATGGATGGACCAAAAATAAAATCTTAAAAATATAAATGATATGGATTACATGATTGGAAGTGAATTAAACCAATAGAACATTATGATCAACAATTACAGAATGTATATACTTTTAAATTATATTTTTGACATTTTATAATAAGTTTTGATATATAGTAATATAAGTCCTCAAACTTTGTTCCTTTTTAAGGCTAATTTTGATCGTTTACATTTGTATATAAATACTAAAATCACCTTGTTAATTCCCCCCCCCCCAAAAAAACCCTGAGGTTCTAAATGGGGTTGCTTTAAATCTCTGGGTTATGTTGGGGAGAGCTGACATATATTACCATATAATGACATTATATGTTATAAAATTCTTGATAGCAGGCATTTTATTCCCATTTTCACAAGGAAGTTTTTAGTATTTCACCTTTAAGTTTTTTGCTTTTTTTTTTAAAAGAAAATATCTATCTTATTAAGGTCTTCTTATACATCTTTATACATATCATATATACATATGTGATATGTATTCTTTCAATTCAGGCACATGTTATAGTCATTTATTTAGATCTTTTCTGATTTCTTTAAATAATGTTTTATGGTATAGTGGTGTTATACTTCTTTCTTTATACTTATTCCAAAATTTTATAAATGATATCTTTTAGAAATATGATCTTACAATTTGTTGTTGGTATATAAAAAGATTACTGATATTTGCATATTGACTTTGCATTCAGGGAACTGATAAATTAATTTCTTCCTTTCTTTTTTTTTTGGAAGAGACAGGGGTCTCTGCTGTCACCCAGGCTGGAGTGCACAGGCTGGAGTTCAAAGCCAATTACAGCTCACTTAGGGCCTTGAACTTCTGGGTTCAAGCAGTTCTTCCACCTCACCCTCCCAACTGGCTAGGATTACAAGTATGAGATAACACACCTAACTAAATTAATTCATCAAATTCTCTTGGATGTTCTGTGTGTATAAGCATATTTTCTGTGAATAATGACAGTTTTCTTCTTTTACAATCTTTATCCTTTTATATTCCTGTTTTACTGCAGTGGCTACAATCTCCAGTGTGATGTTGAATACAATTCTTGATACCAGGCATTTTATTCTCATTTTTAGTAGAAACCTTTTACTATATCACCATTAAGTACATTATCTCCTTTAAGTTGCTTTTTTAAAGAAAATCTTTATTTTATTTAGGATATGCTTATAATTTGCTAAGATTTTTGGCCATTTGTTATTATAAATAGGTATAGAATTTTATCAACGCTTTTATTGGAATAAAGCATACTTGGCATTGCCATATTTCATACGGGAATTTTGCATCTGTGCTTATGGGGGTAAGATACTTTCAGAGTGCTATTAGTTAATGACTATAAAAGGACTTGGTATAATAGGAGAACATATACTGTGGATACTTATCCTAATGTCTAACAATCAGGGAAGGCTTTACATAGGGAGAAAACCCTAAGATAAAGGGTTAGTAAGAATAAGTTAGTTGATGGTGACATGGGGAAGGGCTAGAGCATGTTCCGAGCAGAGTAAAAAACATGTTCAAAGAGGCTGGAGAGAGTGATTCATGCTCCAGGAGTTGAAAGGCGTTCACTGTATCTGATGGAGGCAGGAGATGTGGAGGAGGAAAGCCACTCTAAGATCTGTTTGGGTGGCTTTTTCATTTCTTACTCTCTTAACACCAACATATATTGAGCTTGTGGCCCATATTGAAGTAATATTAGTTGAGTGATTTTCCACTTCTATCCTAGTAGCCCAGGAGTTCTGTACAGAGGCCTGTAGTTAGGGTGGAAGGTGGGAGGCGGAGCCAGACCAGCTCCTTCAGCATCTATTTAAAACCACCACTTCAACCAGAACACTTTCACACTTATCTCATTTATAAAATAAACTTCTGTATAAAATTTAATCTGAAGAAAGTGTTCAGCTGCTATATATGTATGTGTGTGTGTGTTTATGTGTGTGCATGTATCTGTGAGACAGATGATATAGTTCCCAAGAAATAAACTATTGTCTTCTTAAACTCCAAAATCTGCTCCCAGGAAAGCTTCCAAACTCTGTCCTTCAAAGGTAAGCAAGAGTAGGGGTCTTGGTAGGAACTGGCCAGATGTTTCCAACATGCTGTAATAAAACTAGAGCTGAATTATAAAAACCAAAGAGAGGAAGGTGGAGGGGAAAAGAGAGAAAGGGGAAAAGTCAAAGATGTGAGTATGAGTGTTTGCAGGGACCTTGGAAAATACAGTTTCTGAAAGAAGGGAAGGTACAGAAACTCAGATGGGAGTCTTCTTAAGAGGAATTTATGAAATAAAATAAGCTTCTCCTTTTCACTTGGGCCTTTATTTGAGGGAACCAAAATGCTGAGCAAAGCTGAGAATTTCTCTAGGTCATCACGCCCCACCTCCAGCCCTTACTGCTGGGGAAAGGATAATTTGAGTTTGGCAGAAAATGCAAAAACAGTTCATTTTCCTAAGACTCTGAAAAACGGCAATGAAAACCATCCCAAACACCTTGAAAATTAATTAATTCCTTTCCAGTTAAGCTGTTAGCCTTGGGAAGGCAATAAACTCATCTTGTTAATATACATTGGAACATTTACTCATTATTTCTCCATATCTACCTGTCTTATCTATCTTTATTTGGACTTTTACAAAGTAGTTACTGAATTGTGTGCACGAGTAAATGCATTAACTCAGTGCAATTTCATGGAGATTTATGCACCTGCAATGTCGCATATATTAAGTTCCCATAAAAGCTTGGCATTTTGGGTATGTTCTTTCCAAAGACCCAATGGGGTACATTTTCAATGTGGAGAGCGATAAGCAAGAACCAAAATCAATGGGCTTAAATTATTAAAATTCTAAGCAGTCATTACAGATTGGGTCAAGTATTATAAAACTTACAGTTCATCAATTTACTTTCGATATTAATTTTAGCCTTGTGCCTGCCCATGAAAACCATGAGAATGGAAAGCATGTAACATCTCACAGCTGACACAGAAGTGAAGTGACTCTGAAATATAGACCCTCTCGGCCTCCGGGGAAGATTTATGTGGCGGGGATCACTCTCCTCTGAGTGAGACTGCAGGTGAGTGGCAGGTCTGCATTATAAATGCCTGGGGTAACTATAAAAACATAAATGGTATCAGGTTATTGATTTTTTTTTCTTTCTAGAGCCCACAAATTAGAAAAGTCACGGCTAAAAATCACTGGTCTATCCACAAATTTTAATTAAAGCATAAATAAATCATTTTGGTTGCTGCACTTGCATATAAACAAAGGGGGAGATGGCATCCTTACAAATGCTCGTCAACATTTGGTGACTAATGGCTCACAGTGAAAATACAATCTGAAGCAACTGAATTGAAAGCAGATTCTAAAGCTAACGAATATCACGTGCAAACCATCTAAAGCCATTATGGCAAGAAGCATTGAAACCACAGATAGGGGTTTTTTGGTAGGGGGTGGGGGATGTGGGTAATTTTGTTAAATAGAGCAATGCTATTTTTTTTTTATTAAATAAAGCGAATCCTCGTAATGAGATATTACAGCTGCTGCCCCCTCGCCACATGATGGAGAAATGAACACCCCATTGCAACAGCAAACACTAACCATATGGTGGGATGACTCTGAACGTTGACATTATTTCTAAATAAATACACAGCAAGGACTCATATAAATATATCCTTAGAAAGTAGGGGTTGAAGGAGATGTTCTGAGCAGTCCTAGATCTCATCACATTAAAAAGAAGAAATTGAGGTGGTAACTTTGAAGGAATTCCCGAGAGTTCCAATGCTGGCATGATGTCAGGAAGCCAGAACATGGCTTTCAGGTTGTGTGCCAGCTTTGGAGGAAGCATGTGGAATGCTCCTGTATGCGTGTGGTGGTAGAGCTCCCCTCTCGATTTCTCCCTTGAAACTGGGGTGATGTGGAAGCCAAGGGGTGCTAGGCTTTGCTATTGCCACAGAAAGGGGGCAAAGCCAGAATGACCTGTGGCTGGCCCATCTTAACGCCAGGTTCCGCATGCAAGAAGATGGGCCTTCTGTGATTGTCTGTGCAACTAGAGTGAAGACTTGGAGAGCAGGAAGTGTCTATAGTAACCCCTTATTTGTCAAATATTAGCAACATAAGGGTGAAATTTTTGCTACATTCATTCAATCAGCAAACATTCACTACTTACGGTGTGCTCTGTGTTATGTTAGTTATCTCAGAGCACAGAAAGGCATAACATAAAGTCTCTGCCCTTTGCACAGTTACCAAAAAAAAAAAAAAAAAAAGATTAAACACAAAGTACTAAGTACTACATATTCTATTAGCAGCTTCTTAAGGATACGAGGGGACCCCAAATAAAGACAAGGCTGAACGTTGGAAGGAAAGGCATGGGGCCAAGGAAAGTTTCACAAAGATAGCGCTGTTTAGATGGAATCTTGTCAAATGAATCAGCACTCGCTAAGTAAAGAAATAAAGGAAAATTTCCAGACTCCTGGAACTTACCCTTTTGTGTGCTTTCTCTTTTCCCATTACTAAAGGGAAGAAACAAAACAAAACAAAAGCTATAGAGAACAAACCGTGAAGCCAAACTGACTAGCTTCACACCCTTGCTCAACCACTTCCCAGCTCTGTAAACTTATCTTAGCTTCAAAATCCTAATCTTAAAAATGGGAGCAGTGGCCGGGCGTGGTGGCGCACGCCTGTTGTCCCAGCGCTGTGGGAGGCCGAGGCGGGCAGATCACCTGTGCTCAGAGGTTCGAGACCAGCTAAGACCCCCCTGAGCCAATTGAGCCAGTGTGAGACCCCGTCTCTACTACAACAACAACAGGACAACGAGACAGCCGGACCTTGTGATCCCAACTACACCGGGGGGCAA
>CAUYQV010090054.1:0-12795 GCA_963574575.1 Galagoides demidoff
CCTCCAACTCCTGGGCTCAAGCGAGTCTCCTGCCTCCGCCTCCCAAGTAGCTGGGACCACAGGTGCCCGCCACAATGATGCCCGGCCATTTTTTGGTTGCAGCCATCATTGTTGTTTGACGGGCCTGGGCTGGGGATTTGAACCCGCTACCTTAGGTGTACGTGGCTGGCGCCTTAGCCAATTGAGCCAGAGGCGCCAAGCCAGGACTATTTTAAATTTTTCATTTTTTCTTCTCCCTGCCCTGTCCTCTTCTATCCTATTGTTCCTGTCATCTGTAACCCTGTAGTATATACTTTATATACTCAGGAACTCTCATCTTTACCAAAGCCTTTATTCCATTAAAAAAAAAAAAGTATAAAAGCATCAGGACTTTTATCTCTAGGAGATGAATTAAAAAAGAGAGAGAGAGAGAAAAGGAAAAATAAAATCCAAGTGTGTCACAGACCAAAAGGCCACGTGAAATGAGATTCTGTTTTATCTTTTATTCTACTGGCTCTTACCTGTCACATGATCATTTCATTGTAGATTAGTCTCTCATGTATTTTAAAATCTAAAAAATAAAAAGAATGATGGTTTCTCTAATATTATTATAGATCATTCTTCTTTTTGTGCATTTTCCCTTATTAACTGTTATTTATGAGTAGTCATATAGATTTCTGGTTAAGAAATATTCTTTGGGTAGTGACAACTAAAAAATAATTTACTTATATATAAAGTGAGTTGACAGCCAATGCCATAAAAACATGCAGATAAGAAATAGTTCTCTCTCACTGTATGCCTTTAGTTACTAATTTTTATTGTTTTGATTTTATTTTATGTGAGTATGCTGTAATATAGCTCATTTCCAAAACACTGCTTATCACTTTACTGGACCTTTCACTCCCCCCCCCAAAACCATAGCAAATCAGTGTCCAAGTTGTACAAATAGAGGACTATATTTTTCATAAGTTTCTATAGTTCTGTTTGAGAATTATATCTGTTTGATGCAAAGGCTACTTATATCTCATCAACTATTTCCTTGCTTATTCACTTTGTTAACAGAAATTAAATCTTCTCTTCAAAGGTAAGGCTCAGTTAAATTGTTTATGGACAGAATGTTTTCAAATAGCACGTAAATTTCGAAATTTGACATAGATCTGGGAGAAAACACAGAAAGTCAAGTTGTTGTTTGAATGCTTCATCATTCTTGTTGCTCACTTTTTCAGTGATTTATTTTCTCCTCATTCTTGTGATTTTCTCCTAACCCAACCATGTTAATATTTGTCATTGTATAAAATGGGGAAATGTGATTACCATTGATATTTTTAAGTATATCTTTATTCTGTGTGTTCAGAGTTGTATGAGAAAGTAGAAGGATAAGAAAAAGATGAGAAGGTGATGGTAAATGCTTTTAAGTCTTATGGAGATGGGATGAATAAAAAATACACAACTTTATCATAACCTTGTTTCCCTTACCTATTTTAAGTCTTCTTCAATTAATCTGCCATAAAAAGTCTCGTGCTTTTGTTTTTGTTGTTGTTTTCTCCAATTTTAAAAATCAATTAGTTGAGGGTCAAGACAAATATCCCAGTTTCATGAAACTTTTTCTGAAAACAGAGAAAATATTTGCCAACTCATTATGTTCTTCTGTATAATATTTTTTAGATAGTAACTTGTTTGTTATGTTATTATGCTTCATTTCTCCAGATTTAGATTATGAACTATAAGTTGTCTGATGTCTTTCTAGGCACAGTGTTTTGTACCAAAAATGATTGTAAATTAAGTATTATCATGAAATTCACCCTCTTGGTGTAAAATTTAGGTTAAAGTCATAGTTTGATATCTGCTGGATCCATGGAAAATTATATAGCCAATTATCAGGTTCAAGAACTCAAATCCTCTTTTGCCTTCCTATGAAGTGTCCTAGTGAGGCATCACCTAGACTCCACAGAGAAGAATGAGACAGAATAATAGTGTGAGTAGAGAGAGTAGTATTCAAATGCCCTAGACGGACAATGCGGTGATTGTCATTTATGATCATCATTCTTGATAAAAATTTATAAGATCAGAAATGACAAAATAAGGTAATAAGTCTTATTTCTGATTCCAGGGTATGTCTTTTAAAATTATTTGCATTGAGAATATTTAAGATATAATTTGCTCACTTGATTTAGAGAATTTCTTTGTTGAATTGATCAGAGATTATGAAGTTACTCATTACATGATACACTATTTTGTCTATTCTCTCTTCTATGCTTCCAGTAATTGTATAAACACACATACACAGGTGTATGTTTACACTATTTACTCATGTTAATACTGCTCACTAATACTTTAGGGAATTAATAAGTTGTTCCACCCCTGAAAGTTATGGTGAAGTAAAAATACTTTTAAAAAGTTATTTTAATACTAGATGATTATTTTCAATTTGGGGTTATTGTATCGTAGAATAAAGGAACTATGTATTTAACTTTTTGCTTATTTTTTTCCAAGATGTACTTGCTATTGAGTTCTCCCAATATATTTTTGTACATACTAAGTTTAATGTGAGCAGTAGTTTTGTATGTAAGAGTGGTAAGGTCTCTTTTTTGTTCTTTGGTTTTAGCCTAGATATATTAGGCTTGGAAGTTCATAATGTATTTAAATATTAAAAGACCTTGAAGCAAGTTTTAATGCTACAAAGTAAAAGGGAAAGCAAAAAGAAGTGATAAGAAAAAAGAGACATGAACAGCATGCAAATTTGGAAAGTAATAGGATTTGGCTGAAAATCCAGTTGGGTTTTTTTTCTCTCTTGCTTTTAAGATTTGACTCCTGAAAAGTTCTCAAAAGCACTGAATTTTCACAGTAGTCCTTCATTACATAAATATAGGGGAATATAATGCAGTAAATCTGCATCCAGCGATGTTTTAACTACCCTAGATCTGTTCACATTGCAGCTTGCAATAATTCTTTTTATTCAAAAATATTTGTGCTGTCCCTGATGATATTGTCATCAACTTGAACATATTTTGTTCTGTGTGGCCTAATAAAATAATTTGTGGTATGCTATGAATAAATCCATAGTAGAATAAACTTTTATGAGTAACTTCAAGTGTCTGAATTAAAATGTAGAGAATTTTTGTCACACTAGACATGGCATATAGCTTTTAAAATATATTTGTTGTGCTAGTTTTTCAATTTATAATAGAAGAAGAGAATTTCATCCAGTTTTACCCTGTGATCAGTGGCCAAGAACAATATAAGACAGAATATTTGGAGATGCCTTTGTAGGGATGTTTAGTAGCTATTGTGTAGATATAATATTAGCTAAATATTAAAATGTTGTCAGTTTACCAGTTACCAAACAGTTTTACCTGCAAGCAAATGGACCATTCACTTTTGTTCTGAAATTCTGAATTGATAGAATAAATTATGGTGGACTTTAACTCCATGTGTCAGATAGAATTTATATCACCTTATATCAGCAGTTCTCAACCTGTGGGTCACAAGCCACAGGAACCGTATTAAAAGGTTGCAGCATTAGGAAAATTGAGAACCACTACATTATATGGTCCTTTTAAATACATAGAGAATGTTTCACTGGAATGTCTAAACTAGAAAGTCTGAACAATTATTTTATTTACTTCTGGTCTGTCACTCTGTTGCTTTGTCACCTTGAGCAAGTTATTTTTTTCTCTGAGTCCTAGCTTAATTTTTATTCTACTTATTTTTTTATTGTTTCAAGTTCAATGAGAGTACAAAAAATAGGTTACACTGATTGCATGTGCTAGGTAAAATGCCTCTACTAATTGTATTCTGCCCCTAAGAGGTATGCCATGTGCCATAAACCCCATTCCCCACTCTCTTCTCCTCTCACCTCTCCCTCATTCCCTTGCCCCCCACCTTGAATTGATTTGAGTTTTTATCTTATGAGGGTATATATTAGATTGTCTATTGGCTTCATGTTAAGACTAATACATTAGATTCATGTCCCTCCATTCTTGTCATACTTTACTAAGAAGAATGTGTTCAAACTCCATACAGGTTAATAAAACAGATGTAAAGTCTGCATGTTTTTTAATGGCTGAATAGTATCAATGGTATACATATACCATAGCTTGCTAATCCATTCCTGGGTTGGTGGGCATTTAGGTCATTTCCACATTTTGGTGATTGTAAATTGAGCTGCGATTAATAGTCTGGTGCAAATATCCCTATGATAAAATGGTTAAATGACTATTTTTCTTCTGGGTAGATGCCCAGCAATGGGATTGCAGGATCAAATGTGAGGTCTAATTTGAGTTCATTGAGGAGTCTCCATACTTCCTTCCAAAAAGGTTGTATTAGTTTGCGGTCCCACCAACAGTGTAAAAGTTTTCCCTTATATCCACATGCAAGCCAGCATCTGCAGCTTTGAGATTTGTGATGTGGGCTATTCTCGCTGGGGTTAGGTGATACCTGAGGGTAGTTTTGATTTGAATTTCTCTGACAATCCCTCCTTTCAGAGGGATATTATCAAACCCCAGGTCATATTACCTAAAACAGAGCTTCTCTAAGACATATTGTCATGAACCTACCCAAAGTCAAGACAAAAGAGAAAATTCTGCAAGCATCCAGGAGTAAGTGCCAATTGACCTATAGGAGAAAATCCATCAGGATGGCAGTGCAATTTTCAAATGAAATTTTCAAGCCAGAAGAGAATGGTCATCTACCTATAACTTACTTAAACAAAACAATTTCCTTCCCAGATCCTGAGAAACTAAGCTTTAAAATTGACAGAGAAATCAAATCTTTTACTGATATGCAAACATTGAAGAAGTTTGCCACAACAAGACCAGCTCTACAGGAAATACTTAGACCTACTGTATACACTGACCATCACAATGAACTACCAGCTAACTAAACACCTTAAACTTATGGACAAAACTTAGCTTCTGCAGTGACACAAAAGATAAAATCAAGCAATAGACTTTCACCAAGTATGATTAATAGAACTCCACCACACATATTAGTTGTCTGAATAAATGTTAGTGGATTGAATTCCCTACTGAAGAGGCATAGGCCAGCTGATTGGATTAAAAAGCACAAGCCATCCATATGCTGCCTACAGGAGACACACCTAGCCTTGAAGGACCAAGTAAGACTCAGGGTGAAGGGATGGAAAACAGTATTTCAGGCACCTGGTAATCAGAAGAAAGGAGGGGCTGCAATCTTATTTTCAGATACATTTGGATTTAAAGCAACTAAAGTCAAAAAAAGACAAAGATGGATACTTCATATTGATCAAGGGAACAATACAATAAGAAGATATTTCAATTCTAACTATGTATGTATGCAACTTAAATGCTCCCAGATTTATGAAACAGACTTTAATTAGTCTGAGGAATTTGATCTTGTACACCATAGTAGTAGGGAACTATAACACTTCTCTTAACAGAACTAGATAGATCCTCTAAACTAGGGATCCTCAAACTTTTTAAACTGGGGGCCAGTTCACTGTCCCTCAGACCATTGGAGGGCTGGACTGCAGGCCCCGGGACAAGTCAGCTGCTAAGCAGGACAGGCAGCAGTGACAAAAACACCTGGCGGGCTGGATAAATGTCCTAGGTGGGCTGCGTGTGGCCCATGGTCCATCATTTGAGGACACCTGCTCTAAACAGAAAATAAACAAAGATGCAAGGAATTTAAAGTGACCCTAGAACAATTGTGCTTAATAGACAAATACAGAACACACCATCCCAAAGGTAAGGAATATACATTCTTTTCATTGGCCCATGGAATATTCTCCAAAATAGAACTAACTTCATGTTTATATTTCTTAAGATACTATTTTCTTAGGTAGTACTAAAGGCCTAAAACTATACATCACTCTCTCTATAGGAAGGTAAGTCTTTATCTATTTATTCCTTCCTATGCACAAATTTCTTCCCAAAAGTATTCACCAATTAGTTAAGTTATTTTTAGAGAAGATGCCTTATCTCCAGATCATCAATGCTGGAAAAAGTTCTGCCTTTCCACTAAATACTTAACGAAAATCCAGATAATCTATGAGTTACAAATGCTTAAATCATTGAGAATTTATGATTTAGGGTTTGGGTAAAGATTTAATCAATTTGATGATGGGAAGTTTACTGTAGGGAAATCCAAACATAGAATTAGAGACAAAATACTCTAAAATGATATAGAATGCCTTTTTACAATGGCAACATAATAAAATAGGTTCCTTTTTTTTGATTAAGCATGAGAAAAATGTGTAGATTTAGCTCTGTTCTGATATTTAATAAAATTATGATTTCTCTTTCTTATGTATTCCTTGATTGCATTACAGTAATGACTCATAGTTTCTTTAGAAATTTCTATTCTTCAAGATGGGATTTATATATAATAAAAAAATGATTCTGCTAGAAGCTATATTGTCTTGAGTTTCAGAGGAAAAAAGAAGAAGTTGGCGTAGTCCAGTATGTGTTACTTGGGACCTTCCTCTGCTCATGGTTCTACTTAGTGAAAATATAATCAAATTGTCAAGAGAAGAAAAGCAAATAGTACTACATTTATCTATAGTGTTGTTTGCTATGTCTTCTTTCTCATCCAGCTATATTTACTTTCCCTACTATAATTTTTAAATATGATGCTGTCTCATAAGTTATAGGAAAAGAGACTATTACAAGCTTCCTGACCTTTCCCTTTTCCCTCCCCAAATGCTATCTTAATCCTATTATTGTGGACCTTCATGTTAGATCCTCTCAAGAATGCAGCTACTTCAACATTTAACTGCTATAAATAATCTCCCTCCCTTGATCATGCATGGCTTCATGGGACATAGCTTTATTACAAACTCTATTGATGCTATTTCTTCTTAACAACTCTACACTAGAATTTCTGACTATAAACAATTTATAGCACTATATTATTCCTTCTAGTGGTATTAGATAGGCTTGTTACTCAATCTGTTCCTAGGACTACTATATTTTTTGCCTGCGTATGTTTTTGTCTGACTCCTTTACTTGACTGCATCATTACCAGTCTGGCTCAGCCCAAAAATGGGTCCCTGATACCTGTAGTCAAATCTTGCTGACACCTACCAGCATGCTTCGATTTCTGTGTTTCATATTTCAAAAGCTCAAGGCATCTTTGGGAAACTGCATCAGCTAAGACCTTATTTTGGGACTTGCCAAACAGGACAAAATTAAACAAAAAACCCACAAAAAATAAAAAATTCAAATTGATTTACATAAGTAAAGGACAAGCAAACAAGAAATGTATTGCCTTAAAAAAAACACAAAGAACAGATGAGATTCGAGATTGCTGCTTAGACCCAGTGATGATGCCAACTCTTTCTTTCTCTAGTTTCCCAGAATTTAGGCTTCATACTATATTCTACATGGTGATTTTTATTCTGCAGCAACTGCACGCTATTCATTGCTATGTAGGCGCAAATTTTCTGTAGCCAAGGAACACTTTAGTCCATATAGCTTCAATGCATCAACATTTGAAGCCATTCAGAGTCCTTTGCTGAAGATGGGGTCAGTTCCACACAATAGTAACGTTTTCTACTAAGGAAACTCAAAGGAAAAAGGGACAGATGCTGAAGAAGCAATCAGTAAATATTACTCACATACGTTCCTGGGCTGTTCACACCCTAACACCTGTGTCACCAGTTTACAGAATGTAGTAAGTCACCACTTTCCCTTGGGCATTCTAGCTTGCCCACTATTTTCAATATTTCTTGTTATCCTATTCATCTAGGAGTACTCCCTCCAAACATGTCCCACCACACAGGATAAATCTTTACCAGATTCATACCATCTTTTGCCAGGTGCCCTAATATTTCTTAACTAAGGCATTAAGGTTAATAATGAATATGAAAAATTTATATATGAAAATGTTAGTTCAATTCAAAATAATAAGATCATCATGTCTAAGAACATCTTTAGACATTCACACCAGTGGATCTCAACCTTCTTAATGCCATGATGTATTTTCATCGCTACAAAGGGGTTGTAACCAACAGGTTGAGAACCACTGGCATAGACCAAGAAAGAATTTGTAAGTGATGAGATGATAGGAATAATGTACTTGCCCTCAACAGATATTAGTAATTCCAGAACCCAGCTATTGAGGTGATCATATGAAGGAATAGCACTTGAATATTTCTTATATCAGCTGTCACTTACCTGTCTGATATATTTTTCAAAGTTGACTACTTTTTCTGTAAACTTCATCTCTTCTACATTTCAAAAAGTGTTTGAGAGAAAAATCTGTCTGATTTCCCATTTTAACTTTGTTGATTTTTGAAGTCTTAGTACTTCAAGAATTTGAAGACCAGGCTTCATTTACCAATAGCATCAATAATTTAAGCAGATATTCAAATATATACTTAAAATATATATACACATATTGATGGCTACAGTCTTTTTAGAGATAAATGATTATATTTGTCAAAATCTGAGCTTCAGATGGTATCAAAAATTAATAATTCAATGAGATATAATGTTTCTTGAATGCCCACAGAATATTAATTAGAAGAAAATTATTAATTTTACTGAAAAAATTGGAAAGCTATTTTGTTGATTCTTGGCAAACACACCTATGCAGAAGAAATGGGCAAAGCAAAAATATCGACTGCATGTACACTCAATTTTACATATATTTTCATTAAGAAAAAAGAAGAAATAATTAAATGCAGTAGAACATACATTAAGATAGCAAAATATGGTTGACATCCTTACCAGTCTTAAAATAAGTTAGATGATAACAATTAAACTGTCTTCACTAGGATAAACCAAAAAGAAATATATAAATTAAAAATCATATAAATCTTTTTAGGTTTAACATTCATGTATAAGGATGAATGTTGACTGAAAATTCATGTATAAGAAAACTAATAAATCAATTAAATAAAAACCATTCCTCAAACGTTGTGCAATAAAAACACAATAATGAAAACACAAATCTTCAATAAAAGTCCCTACGCATTTATTCTAAATATACACTAAGAGTTTCTTGACATAAAAGAGTTAAGGAAATTAGTCCATAAATGGGATATTTTCTTTGTAAAATGCAAAACTTCCAGATTCGAAGACTTGTATAACTACAAAGGTGTAATGTGTAGAAATACAGAAATTTAAATCAGCGTTCTCTTTTCCACATAGAGCTTTCTTCTTAATGTTGTTTAATGCAATATATGTGCTATGACTCAGTTTTGTGGCTTTTTTCTACACTTGTTCTGACCTTCTTTTGCCTTTGATGTCAGCCAGGACGCATAGACATTAACAGCTTCTACCCTTTCAAATACAAATTTATACTGTATTCTAATGACTTCTGACATTCATAGTCATTTCAACATTTTAGTAACTAAATGGTCTAAAGCTAGTAGGCAAAAATATGCACAACTCTTTGATTAACTATGCCTTGATGTTTTGAACCTTGAGGGGTGTAATCTGAAATATCCTTCACAATAACCTATGCAGACAAGGGGAAAGTGAGACTTCAATAGCCACTAGACAGCTTGGATGACAGCCAGATGAGCCAATGTTCTAAGGGCTGTCAGTGACTTTGAAGTGAATTTTGCAAAGGTGCAAATTTCTCTGTCTCAGACAGGCAGTTCTGTGATTATGAAAGGGTACTCACAAAGCTTCAGTGCTTTGTAAACCAATTAATGATAAACAATATTTTTTGTTGGTTTGCTTAAAGGGATGTCAGTGGGACATTAAATATGGAGTCAGATTAACAGTACAGTGGTGAGTAGCTCAAATGTAAGAAGTGGTCGCATAACTGAAGTGGATTTACGCAATTTAAATAGTTAGAAAGTCAAACCCTTATATCTTTCTAATCCCTTAAAGTAAAATATAATTCTTTTACTTTTCCTTAGTATTTCCTCTTTTCAGCACCATTTTTGAATTCTTTGATAAGTATAACATTTCTTGGGTAGAGCCCTAAGCTAACATATGAATAGATTCTTAGCAGAAAAAATATTAAGAGTATATAACAGTCAAATTATCAGGCAGATGTATAATAATATTAAAGTGCTCATGGGAATGGAGAGATATATGAAGGAACATTTTAGAATATCAGTGAGGAAAATTAATAAATGTGGTATGTTTTTATTTCAGTGGGTTTTTGTTTGTTTATTTGTCTGTTTTGAGAGTCTCAAGCTGTTGCTCTGGGTAGAGTGCTGTGGCGTCCAACTCAGGCTCAAGTGATCCTCTTGCTTCAGTTCTTGGATTTTAGTAGAGATAGGATCTTGCTTTTGCTCAGCCTGCTCTCAAACTCAAGAGCTCAAGCAATCCACCTGTCTGGGCCTCCCAGAGTGGTAGGATTACAGATGGGAGCCACCACACCTGGCTTCAGTAAATTTCTTTTCTTATTTTTTTTAACTTTTGATACTCTGACAAATAGCCTGGGCCATAGCATTATACATACTAATTTTTTTTTATTAAATCATAGCTGTGTACATTAATGCAATCATGGGGTACAGTGTGGTGTTTTCATATACAATTGGAAATCTTTTCATCAAACTGGTTAACATAGCCTTCATATCATTTTCTTAGTTATTATGTTAAGACATTTATGTTCTACTTTTAGAAAGAATCACTTGTACCCTTGTAAGATAAACCATAGAGGTGATCCCACCAATCTCCCTCTCTCCACCTATCCACTCCTCCCCATATACTTAGACTATAATTAGGTTACGACTAGATTTTTTTCACTGCTACTATCCAAAAGTATGCTTTTTATCTGATAAACTTGTACCGAAACATATTCCTAGTACATAGATTATGGTGAGAGAATGTGTAAAAGCTTTATCCATAGAGGTCCAGGCTGTACATGTGTATTTAACTTTGTGTAGGTCCATACATTGCTGCAGACACTGGAAGAAGCATACTTATAAAAGTGAGAAGGCAAATGTAAGATTTATAAGGGCAATAGCATGTATTTCATTTAGCCCAATTCTCTTTTGAACAAGTGCTAAACATTGTATTTTAATCTTCATTCTGATAATGAGCATAGAAGAAGATAGGTAAGGTAGGTATTAATTCATTAACTATGTGAACAAAAGAAGGAAAATTAAAATTTATAGCACTTAGATTTCTACAGTGTATTGTTATTGATTGCTGTATGAAACTCATTTATCACAAATCCAAGTAATAAAGTCATTTTAAGATAATGATTAGTTAGGTAACTGCCCAAAGAATTGAAGATTTCAAACTAATGAATATAAAAATCTGTGGAAATACCAGCTATTGTCCTTTAGAGGGAAGACCTTGGCCTCCTTTTATTAGATTGTGTTATCAGAATATTTTCAGTGAGCTTGATACAGGGTGGGTGGCACCCCAGCCAGCCAGTGTGGAGATGAGGGGGAGGCCCTGCCATCTCTGCCCCGGGAGTGTTGGTATGGGGGCAGTGGGCAGAAGAGCCAGTTGGCTGGAGGGTAGGCAGAGGGGGCCACAGGAGGCTCCAGTAGCCAGAAGGGGCCACAGGAGACTCCAGTAGCCAGAAGGGGCCACAGGAAGCTCCATTAGCCAGAAGGGCCAGACAACTGCTGGGGAGACACCAAT
This sequence comes from Galagoides demidoff, assembly GCA_963574575.1. NCBI lineage: Eukaryota > Metazoa > Chordata > Mammalia > Primates > Galagidae > Galagoides > Galagoides demidoff. The sequence continues at coordinate 11,517 of CAUYQV010090054.1, forward strand.
GCCTTAGTGTCTACCCCTGGCCTCTGTCTCCCCCACCTTGTATTTGCAACTGAACAGGAAACCTCCTCACTTCCCAGTCCTGGTCCATTTCATGTAAGTTTCCTAGGCCTGGGAATGGAAGGCATTGTATCCATTCATTTGTTGGGCCATATATACACCTGTAGACCAAGGACCCAGGGGGAGATGTTTTCAGACTTTGTTTTTTCTCTCTGCCAGAAACTCTGATGCTTTCTCTGTATTCTTTTCTATAAAATAAATCTTGTTTTACAACCGATCTGTGGTCCATGGATTTATTCTTCAAATCCCCCACATGAAGGACCTACTGAAGAAGAAATTCTAGTAACAAGGTATGGAATGATACCATTTTGTATGTGATTGCCAAGATCTAGAAAGAGGGATAGGATTTCTTGTGACTTCAAAATGTTGCAGGAATGATGAATTATAAATGATATATTTTAAAGATATGAATGTAATATAAAATAGCTGTCTAGGCAGAAAAATATCTTTGGTCAAAGGATTCTGAGTGGAGAATTGAATGAGTCAAAGTTACAAAAAAATAGGGTACACCAGCAAAAAAGTGATCAAATAAGTGAAGCATATTTATGCAACTTAAACAGTGAGAGAGTTAACACAAGTCCTCAGTTGTCTGCCCATGTAAAGGAATGTAACATATATTCTGAAAGACTAGTGCAACCTGCAGTGTGGATTCCACAGTCCTGAGAATATTGGGAGCTGAGGTGGCTGTTGCAATATCTTTGGAAGAGCAATTCAGGAGTATGATTATGAGTATGGAAAAGATTCATATCTCTCCATATTGATGAAACAAAGTACCAAGGAAAATAAAGGTGGTAGAAGGAGGTAGACCTTACAGAGTTGTGAGCAATCTGTGGACTATAGGATCAGACTACCTGAACTCAAGCTCAGACCTTTCAGTTAATTACTCACATATTTTATACATTAATTTCTTGATGTTAAAAATGGCAGTGATGATGATAGGACAGATTTTGTGGTGTTATAATGGTGATTAAATCAGGTGTTGTAAGTAAAGCACTTAAGTCAGGGGCTGGCACGCTCAATATCAAGAGAGTATCACTGAGAAATAGTCATATGGGTTTGATATGTTTAAATACCCTACTTGAATCAGTGTACTTAAAAATGACATTTAAATATCCAGACTTCAAATGGCCATTTGGGAAAAGGTGGTAACTTTTGAACTTATTCAGATGAGCTAATTTTTTTTTTTTTGTCTGATATTTAGAAGGAAAAAAAGAGAGAGAGA
>CAUYQV010090055.1:0-11983 GCA_963574575.1 Galagoides demidoff
GGGTGCCTGTGGTCCCAGCTACTTGGGAGGCAGAGGCAGGAGACTCGCTTGAGCCCAGGAGTTGGAGGTTGCTATGAGCTGTGATGTCATGGCACTCTACCCAGGGGGATAGCTTGAGGCTCCGTCTCAAAAAAAAAAAAAATTAATATGGGGGTAGGGATGGGCTGGGCCATTCCTTCTACACATAATTGTAATGCAGCAATTCTGTTTTCACAAGAGCCATGTTGATGTTCTTCTCTACTGTACTAGAGGAGGGCAGTGCTGTCTGTGGAATTCTCATGGCAGGGAGCCCAGACCAATACCGAAGTTTCAGCCATAACAGAAGCACACTCCAGCCCTGGAGTGAGACCTATGCTTCTGGATTTGGGGGGGATTGGCTTCCTGTTACAAGGAGCCATCCTGGGAGCAGCACGCATGTGTGCATTTTTCGTTTCGGAGCAAGGAAGTTCTGACTAGTCCTGGATCGATGTCGTGAGAGTGCACACACCACTTGAGACCCTTCCCGGGGCACAGGAGCTGAGAGCCTCTGCTCTTGGTTCAACTCTTCAGTAAGGAACATGAGGATCCTTTCTGGGGCAGGGTGGTCCAAAAAGATCTTGTCCTGCCTTCAACTGCTACCTGCCTTTCCAGGTTACTCTGCAGCCAAGAAGCCCAGGGCTTCTCCCTGGACTCCAGGCAAGCAGAGGCCCCAGCCCTGCAGGGGAAGCAGTCTTCCATTAAGGTAGACTGTGGGAACACAGCTGCTTTGTGGCCGCCCCCAGTGCTCTGCAAGTAACAAGGGAGTTGGTGCAGCCATTGAAAATATTTGTTTTTGATTATTCTGATTTTTTAAACTATAGAAGTATTACATTTTCGTTAAAATTTTAAATAGTATATGTAAAGTATAAATTCTTGAGTTAGAGTATGTATATTTTAGCTTTTTTTCTATGTGTGTATAACATACATATATGTTTATATAATTTTTAACTAGTCACTCATTTAGTAGATATTTATTTGCACTGCACACTGGGGATATAAGAGCAAAAAAAAAATCAGACATTATGGAGCTTACATATATGGGGATAAAAACAACAAGCTACATAAGTGATGAATTATGTAAGATATTAGGAGGAATTACATTTCTAAAGGAATTAAAGTTGGGGGAAGGGACAGGAAGGCAGAGTAGGAGAGGATTATAATTTTAAATAAAATAGTTTTAAAAGGCATTGCTAAGATGTTAACATCGGAGCAGGCATGGTGGCTCACCTATAATCCTAAAAGTCTGTAGAGTGGAGGCAGGAGGATCTCTTGAAGCCAGGAGTTTGAGATCAGCCTAAGCAAGAAAACAGAAAAACCAGCAAGGCGTGGTGGTGCACACTTTGTAGTCCCAGCTACTTGAGAGGCTAAGGTAAGAGTATTGCTTGAGCCCAGGAGTTTAGGATTGCTTTACGGTATCATGGCAAAAAAAAAAAAACCCCAAATAAACCAACCAAAAAAGAAGGTAACATTTGGACAAAGACCTGAAGGATGTGAAGGAGCAAACCATGTGAATGTCAGGGAGAAAAAAAAAATCACTGCAGGCAGAAGCAGCATCCAGTACAAAGGCCCTGGGGCAGGAACATTGGCACAACGTCCGGCAATGTGGCTGGTGTTCTTAGAGCAGAGAGAGCAGAGGGGACAGTAACAGGAAAAGAGAGAGGTGAGGGGTGGCAGAAAGAGTGAGGCATTTTAAAAATGATGGATTTTACTCTGACAGATGTTGACAGCCTTTGGGGTGATGGAGCAGAGGAACAACATACTCTGGCTTAAGTATTGAAAGGATCACTGTCCCTGCAGGATGACAACAGAGGCAGGAGGCATGGCAGGGGCTCTGACCCCCATGGCTCTGACCATGTGGACTCAGGTACAGAGAGGAGGGAGGAAGGTCAGACTTAACCCAGCTTGGCATTTAGCAGCTGATTGAGATAAACTGAGAGAGGAATAAGGGTTGGAGGAGTATGCAGGAAAGAAAAATGCCCCATCCTCTGGCCAAATGGAGTGGGGGAGAGAAACAGGAGGGTGAGGAGAGAGGGAAAAGAAGGGGGAGGGCAGTGGTGGTGGCATCTCTGTGTCCCAAAGGGAGTAAGGAGCTGATGGAGTAAGAGAGGTGGGGAGCAGGCTGGAATCACTGAGGAATAGCATCCCAGTTTGGGGAATGTTGCCAAGGATTATGATCTTGGGCTGAAGCAGGCCAGAGAATGTGGCTTTGGGAGACAAGGTGGCCATGTAGCAAAGCTGGATCATGGGATCATGTCACAGGGGTGGAGTGGAGTTGGGGTACTGCAGGTATGGACTGAGCTGGGGGTGCAGATGTCCCAGAAAGGAAGAGCTGATGACCCAGGGCAGGAAGGTGCCAGCTGCAAAGAGAGCTAGCCATCAACTCTGACAGTACCAGTTTCTCAGGTAGAGGTTTTAAGGGGCAAGGTGGGAGAAGGGTCTGCAAATGGCCCTGAGGAGCATGGAGGACCCCAGCCCACTTCCAGAGCTGAGGGACTCAATTTCTATACCTGGGGCCACCACCCGCAGTGCACACTGAATGTTGGATGGTTCCTTTTCGTAGCTGCTTGGTTTCCCATTCTTTAACTCAAAGCTGTCTCTTGAAGATCGCTTGGGTTATTTTAGATTTCCTTTTCTTTTCTTTTTTGTCATTACAAACACTTCTGCAATTACCACCCTGATTAACAGTTATGTTGCCTGTTTAGGCTGAGCGTGTGAGAAATGGGGGCAGGCAACTCCAGGTCCCACCCTGGTGCCTCTGACTTGCTGGCTGCCCACAGATTGCTGGGTCAAGTGGGAGCAGCCTGTCTGCAGCCTTGTTCCTCGGTGTGGACACCTTGCTGCCTGGTGTAACTAGCTTTATCAGGGCTCACTTTCTTGGTGTGACACTCACTCTTGCAGCTCTGAACCCTGCCCGGTGGTCTCCAGGGAGACGGGATGGGTCATCCCTCTGGTTGCTGCACGATAGTTTGTGCAAGGGGAAGGCCACATAACAACCCAGGGAACTGGAACAACTGGTCATCTGTCCATTCCTCCTGGTGGACAACTGAGGGGGCTCACACACCCAGTGCTGGGCTGGAAGCAAGGACCTAGGTTCCAGGCCTGTTTCTGCCAGGAACTCTCTGGAAACCTCAGGCAAACTCCCACCCTTCTCAGAGCCCAGTCACTCCTTTCTAAATTGAAAACTGGAGTCCTTACAGGGAGCCAGCCCCAGCCAGCTGTCCAGCCAGGGGCTCAATCTTCTTCATTCGGGGGCTTCCAGAGTGTGTGGAACAGGGATTTTATCCCCTGTCCCCAGGACACAGCTGGTGTGAAGATGACCATCTTGGAAGGCCCGTTGGTGCCAGGCGCCTGGTGAGTGGGCACCTGCCCTGTCCTCACCCGGCTCCAGCAGCCCTCATCGGAGCTGAGGCATCTTCTGACTCCAGAATGTGGCAGGAGCAGGCCAACAGCACAGGCTTGGTTGATGACCCTCAGCTGGGTGGGGCGGCACGGCCACCTCAGGAAGATATTGCAGCAAGATGTTCCCAGTTCATGCTCAGAGAGGGAACAGAGAAGGATGACCAGCCTCGCGATTGGTCTCAGGCTTTGCAAAGCAATGGACGAGGGAGAGCGCTTGGCTCTAAGTCCAGGTCTCCCTTCTGGCGCAGAAAAGCCCTGGTGGAAGAGAAGGCGTTTGTACAATGTGGGCCCTGGGCTCGGCTCCGCTCAGAGCTCAGGGCATGCTGGGTCTCAAGCAAGAAGGCGAGCGCTGAAGATGTCACATCCTCCAATGTGGTGCACTTCATCTTCCTCCTCAGGAAAGCATCCTGTTCCCAGAATGAGCCCTGGACATCTCAGGGCTCCCTGCTCCCCCTGCCTGCCCACCCCACTGGCTGCAGCTGCGGGAAGGCAAGGAACAGAGTATCTGCCTTGGTCTCTGACCTTGCAGCTGTCTCCTGTGTTTCCCAGTGACACAGCTGGGCTGTCATCTGAGCCAGGGCATGGCAAAGGAAGCCAGGAGGACCCAGTGGCTCTTTTTGCTCTCCGTCTGAAATGTACCAGCAAGGCCATCACAGCTCAGCCTCTCGTCTCGCTGCAAGAGGGCAGCAGCTGCACTGCTTCTGGTGGACGTGCTGCCTGCCTCTGGGCTCCAGTCCTGGCTCCCCACCTGCCCGCTGACCTCCATTCCTCTGCCTGTAACATGGGGGTGGTGATGACTACCACGCCACCATTTCCTCAGCTCATGTGGATAAAATGAACAGCACGATTCTTGGCCCTGTGGTTCACGCCCCTAAATCAATGTTAGTTTTTTCTCCTTTTTAGTTCTGGGTCTAAATAAACAGAAGCACGTTCAGTTAATTTACTCTCACCGTTTGTCTAGATGTCACTCCCTTACTTTCATGCTGTATTTTTAAATGGCTTTTAAAAATTATAACTACTTAGGACAGTGTAAACAGGGAGATACTTGGAACTGTTTGGAACTGGTAATGTGTGACCCAGACACCTGGGTGAGGTAGGCTCCCAGTGGCTTTTTGCATTGCTCTTCTCAGCCTTTGTCTTAGAAAGCTTTCAGAAATAGGTATTATCATCTTTGTCCAGGGCACAAGTAAACTTTTTTAAAAGAGGGGGGACAAAAGAATTAGCTCCCTGTGTCATCTGTGCACATTGACTCGCCAGCTGAAGGGGGGAATAAAACTGGATAATGGGGCCTTGCCCTCTTTCTGGGGAAGCCCTGTTGCTCTGGCTGCATTCCACCGGCTCAGAGCAGCTTCTCCCTGGCGGAGCTCCGGCATGCTGCTGCTGGATGCGAGCAGAGGAGGCCAGCTCTCTGGACACACCGGTGAAGAAAGGCGATCACTGGGAACAGAAGACAAAAGGGGTAGTGCAGCTGCCCAGGGCCTCAAGGTCCCATCTGGCCATCTAGCCAGATTCCTACACTCTCTCACTCCCATGGAGGTGAGTGAACCTAACCTACTATGCCATTACTTAATGCTTCTGCATCTCAGTTTCCTCATCATAAAATAAGGATAACAGTGTCTGCCTTGGAGAATTCCTGCCAATCAGCACATTCAGGTAGTGATAATCTCACCTGCTGCTATCATGGTGACATTACTCTATACCTGGAAGAGGGGAATCTCCAGCTGCAGAAACCCAGAATGTTTATTTAATGCAGTCAGTCAACTTTGAAGAGGGATTTCTGGGTGGCTGACTGATACTAAAAAGTCACTTTCTAGCTTTCTGCATGTGCAGAATTTCAAGGTTTCCCAGGGTGGCTCTCGTGACAAGAGCTGGAGGAAGTGCAAGGGTGGACTCACCACCACACTTGTCACAACCTCAGTGAAATCTCTGTTAAAGATGGTGTAAATCCATTTTTAAATCTTCAGGGATGTTTGCATGTGGATAAGTATACATACTTGCAAGCCACATGAAACAATGCTCATGGCAATGCTCTTAAAAGGAACCACACAGACACAGTTATATGCAGGGAAGATGCCCCCTTGAGGTCCAGACATGTAACCTATGACCAGGCAGGCTGGTGGTGCTTGGTACTTGCGTATAATGCCATTGTCCCCCCAACACAGACACATTCAACAATCGCTTCATGTTAATTTTCATCTCGCCACCTCTATGTGGTTAGAGACACTCCCTTTGTATTCCCAATACCCCTAAGTAAGATGGGGCAGCAGGTGGCACTCCACTGATCTTCCGAAGCTTTAGCTCCATTTTCCATCAGCTACACAAGCTGAGTGTTTAACCAGAATAGGCATGATCCTGCTCCCATATCGACTAACTCTCTGGTACAAGGAATGTTTGTTTATGACTCATGTCCACCCCAATTCAGGGCAGGAGCCCCTCTGTGCATTCTAGATCCTGAGGTTCCTGCCACCTGGGAAGCAGGGGACACAGTTGGCAAGCTTCCTGACATAGTGACCCAGCCTGGCTGTATAAGCTGGTATGGGATTTGGTGAACACCAATGTCTCAGAGATCTGGCATTGGCAAAACTAGAGAGGGCTGCCTTTTTTTCCAGTAACAACTTCTTGTTAAAAGTGCACTGATGTGTCCCACGTTACTAGCAAAGATGCAAGAGGGTCTATTGCTCCCTCTGTAGCTGGCAAGACTGACAGGCATTGCCATGTGCTGTGGTTGTGGTTCCAAGCAAGGGGCACCCTCTGGAGCAGGTGCCAAGTTCTGCTGTGGCGTGGGACATAGCATCAGAACACAGGGTTGTATTTACTTTTATCTCACTTTTTCATCTGTTTTGATAGATGATTTTACAGTGTGCATAAGACGTTTGTGCCACGATTCACGTATATACTTTCTAAATTAAGTATGTATATCATAGAGCTACATTTTCAGAAATTTTTAATGATAAAAATTGTGTTCAAAATGAAATGGAAACCTCTATTTTAGAGATTAAGAAAGTAACCTCTTGCCTGCCTGAAATACTGCATTACTTCCTTTCAATATTCTGTGACTTATTTTCTTCTGGGCAGAGGTTTACAACAATAATACATATATGCAGGTGGGTCTTATGTTTTTGTTTGTTTGTTTGTTTTTGCAGTTTTTGGCCAGAGCCGGGTTTGAACCCACCACCTCTGGTATATGGGGCCAGCTCCCTACTCCTTTGAGCCACAGGCACCACCCTGTAGGTGGGTTCTTTATTCAGTTTTTTAAACAAGGCCTTCAGGTCTTTGGCAATGGCATTGTACTTTGCACTGTTCTCTTAGTGTTTAATACTCATTCCTTAAATTAAAAAGGAAGTTTTAAAGTATTTTTCTTTCTACTCTACTATAATGTTTTTGATGATGGCAAATGCAAGTCATTTAGTCTTGGGAGGAGGGAAAATCCAAGATTGCCCATTTTTAGACTGAAGAGTCAACTTTTTTCTGATCTTTCTCCTTTGTTAGGCAATGGGTGGGAGAAGTGGGAAGGAGGACACAGCAGAGTCTACCCTGTGGGCCTCTGAGTGACCCCACAGTAGTCCACAAGGTGGAGCTGTGGTCCCACATCCAGGGTGAAGCCCTGTGGACTTTCAGGAGAGCTTATTCCCAAAGCCAAGACTAAGAGTCATCTGTCACTATTCTACCTGAACATGTCTTAGTATCACTGCAAAATTATGAAAATCATAACAATTTTCAGTGGCAGTTCATAAAATCTGGTGAAGATTGAGAAAATGCTTTCATTTTCCTCACAATATAGTTTGATGCTATCTTTTGCTTTGACTGGAATTCAGGGTCTAAAGTTAGCAAAATTACCACACAGCAGGACACTGACTGCCCTGCCAGGTGGCCCCAGCCCACTGTAATATACAGCCTATGTAACCTAGTAAATGGGATAATAATCATCAGATCAAGCAATTAGAATAACTGGTCATTCTGGCTATCTCAGGGATGTAATGAAGTTAAATGGGAAAGAATTTGGAAACCCCTGGAGCCCACAAACAGGGTAGGGCCTGTTGCCTGTTCAGGTGGCCACTTGGGTTCATCGCTGATGGTAGCTCCTAGCCCCAGCCCACCCAGACACCCCCAGCTGCCTGATTATTGGGTAGCACCAATAGTCTTTCCTGGTTCCATTCACCCACCAAGTACACTTTTTCAAAGGCTATTCACTAACCACCACATTTGAAAAAATATTTGAATGGGGACTCCTAGAAACCAATTTTCAATTTAATTTAAAACCTTTAACTTTAAATTAATTCCAGTTTATCTAAGACTGCAATGGGGAGACCAGGTGGAGATATTTGAGTACAGGGAACCACTCAGACACCTTTTTAAATCAGGGCTTTTTAAGCCTGGCTGTATATTAGAACCACCTGGGAAACTTAAAAACTGTTGATGCTGTGGGGGGCAGCCCAGGCCAGGGCCACATTATGACTTTCATGGGCCACTTCCTCCATAAAAATAAATTGAGAGGTCTATTTTATGACTGCATTAGTATAAAGACAAATATGTCCATATTGCTTATATATTAAAACATTTTCTTTGATCTAAAAGTTCATTTTCTTCATTGGATTTAAATGAAATTAAAACCCTTGTGTGTGCTAGCCCTGCTGAGAAGGGATCAGATTTTCAGGAGGAACTGAGGGTCAGTGTTTGCTCAAGCTTCCGCAGGCCTTTGCCTTGTAAAGTCAAGGTGTACACACACACACCTCTGACAATGCTGGAGGGACCTCCTACTTGGCTGGACCCATCCCAGTGGTGAAAAATAGCCTGGAGACGTCTTCTTCCTCTAGCATAGAGGACCGTGTCTAGCCAAGGTCAACCTGAAGGGATTTAACCTGGCCTGCCCTAGAACCTGCATTCTGGTGGGACAAGCACCCCTAACTCCTGGTGCTCACACCTCTGGGATTCTGACCCATACCTACCTACCAGTGTACCCTGCATCTTAGAGCTGAAGAAACAGAAAGACTCAGTACATCCATCTCACTTTTAGATGCAGAAGAAGGCTTGTTGCTGGGGTGCCTGGTCCAAGGTCCAGAGATATCCAAAGCTAGAACTCAGCCTGAGCCCTGTCCCCACACTTCTAAGTTCAACCCCTTAAGAATGAACTCAAAGGCCCCCAGGAACAAAGCCAGGATGCTCTTTTGAGGGCATAATGCAGTGATTTTCAACTTGTGTGCCCTGGCACTCTGATGTCCTGTGAGAGGAAAATCTTTAAAGATCATCAATTAAATTGTTTTCAAAAGAAGTTCAAAGCACAGCAAGTGTATTCTTTATTTTGTTCTTTTTTTTAGTTTGTATTGATCAACATAATTTAAGTGTGCCCTGGAAGTTTAACTGTAGGTTTAAGCGTGCCATGCGTGAAAGAAAAAAAGGTTGAAAAACACTGGTATAATGTGATGGGCCCTTCCCTCTACCCATGAGCGGGTCCAATCATGGTGCCATGTGGGGCCAGTCCCTCTTTGTTCCGCATTACCTACAGCTTACCTGAGAACAGATGGACAAGAACCAAAGTGGAAGCCATCAGAGGTTACACCAGAAGTCTCCTTTTTATGCCACTTTGACATAGGATTCAGAGGGAGAAGGAGATGAAGGGTAGTGACATCCACGAGGGAGCTGCAGGCACTCTGAAAGCCTGGAGATAGTTGCTTAAGCTGCTTTCATACTCATGACATACTTATGGCCATTTGCCTTCTTTTCCACTTTCCTTCTGTCCTGTCTTTCCTTCTTTCCATCCTTCCTTCCCTCTTTCCCTCCTTTCTTCCCTTCTTCCTTCCTTCCATCAACAAACACTTGTTAAGAACCTACCCCAAAATGTGTGGGATACTGCAAAAGTGACTGACAATGAAGAGTGGCATCAGGGCTTCATGACCCACAGGGAGAAGGATGAGCATGCAGGTAAACAACAGAACATGGGCAGCAGGTCGGTGCCTTTGAGCACAGAGCAGGGGGCACAGCTGCTTGACCCTGGTGTCTCATAGACATTGTCACCTGAGCTGAGTTTTAAAGAAGATTCTGTGTCATGGAGATGAGGTTGGTAGGTGAGGGTGTACAGATGTGAACTGAAGGGAATTTGACACGTTCCTGAGGAGTGTGTGTGGGTGGGATGTTAATGAACCACAGACACCTTAGTCATCTTGGTGTCCTTTCTGCAAATGCAGCCAAGAGCCAGACCTGGGAGTTTAGCTACGGAAACCCTTTTTGACTTCTGTGTACATCCCCTGAAAGCAATTGTGTCATTGTGCAAAAGCCCCACATTTTCCCAGGTTCCTAGGCAATCCAATGACGAAATGGAGTTGGTGCATGGAAGGCAATGTATGTTTTCTTAGGGGTTTCAAATTTTACTTCCATGGACTCCTCTATTCTGGTTATTTTGTTGTTTCACCAAAGCTATGCCTAATTAATTATAGCATAGATCAAGGGCTTTTCAATGACTTTTATTTTGCATCACTGTTTTTTTTTAGAGACAGAGTCTCACTTTATCGCCCTCGGTAGAGTGCCATGTTGTCACAGCTCACAACAACCTCCAACGCCTGGGCTTAAGCCATTTTCTTGCCTCTCCTGAGCAGCTGGGACTATAGTCATCCGCCAGAACGCCCAGCTATGTTTTTGTTGTAGTTTGGCCAGGGCCCAGTTTGAACCTGCCACCCTCTGTATATGGGGCCAGCACCCTACCCACTGAACCACAGGCGCCACCCTGCATCACTATTTTTAACCATGCTAGAAGAAGACTGAAAAGAAATATATCAAAATATGACCAGGGGTTGTGCTTGAGTGATGGGCTTTCTTTGTGATTTCTTTCTGTTTTTTTCTCCCATATTTTTGAAAACTTTACTTTAAAATAATTATAAACTCATATTAAGTTGGAATAATAATACAAAGAGATCCTGTATTTGTCCCAGTTCCCCCCAGTGGTCACATCTCACATCACTATAGTACACCATCAAACCCAGAAGATCGACATGGGTGCACTGCTGTCAGCCTGATGAACGATCTTACTCCGATTTTACCAGTTTTTACACTCACCTTTTTGTGTGTATGTGTGTGCATGTGTGGTTCTATGCAAATTTATCACATATAAAAATTTGTGTTCTCATGACTTTAACATGTTTTATAATAAGAATATATCTGTTTGATTATAAAGAAGAAACATTTACTTAAAAATTTTTTTTTTCTGGAAATCTCTCCCCACCAAAAAATCTTAAATGTGTAAATTGTAGGCACAAAAAATTTTATTACTGAGTTACTTACAATCGAAAAATGTAAATCACTCAAGTAACCCATTAGAAGTAATTAAGTCAAATTAACTGGAGTACATCTGCTTAATGGACTTTGTGCAACTATTTGAAATGTTAATGGAAAGGGATGTGATAACATGGGGCGATACCATATCGAGGGTAAGTAGACATCTTGCTACAGAACTGCGCGAAGTGTAATGATGACTACATAAAAAGAAACCAATTCCTGGGAGAGAAACTGGAGGCAAATGCATCAAAACTATCCTCTTTCCTTTTCCTGTATTTTCCAAAATTCCAGTGTTAAGAAGGGCTTTTCAAATTTTAACACGCCTTGAATGATGACCTTATTAAAATACAGATTCTGACTCAGCAGGTTGGAGGTGGGGGCCACAATTCTGGGCTTCTTCTAAGCTCCCAGGTAAACAGATACCACCGTTCCTCAAGCCACACTATGTTTAAACAATGGATTATAAAAAATGGAACTTTACATATGATAAAGTTGTGTCATTGTGCAGAAGCCTCACATTTTGGGGGAGTTGAAAACGACTTTAAGCCAATGCATACCAAAAAAAAAAAAAAGAAAGAAAGAAAGAAGAAGTTCCAATAAAATCTCCTCTCTTTACAGATTTCACTTAAATTTTCCATGTAAAGGACAGTGGAGACTTGGCTTACACAGTGAAATTATCATTTTGTTCTGAGTTATTTTATTGACTAAAAGTGGGAATACAGTTTTCCACTCGTCCGTAGGTAGTGGCCTTTACTCCAAGCCTTGAGTCTTGACTTGTTGCTTTCCTTGGGAGACCTAATTTTGTTTCTGCATCATTCTGACGCCTAAGAACAGGTATCCAGGGCCACCTAAAGGACAGAGAACAGCCCACAGGCTGTCCTCCCACAGGTGACCCCCATACTTAAAAACTACCTGCTTGTTTAGGAAAGGCAATATGAGACTCTGTAGATTCCGTGTATCTCTTGGCAGCCTCAACTGTGAAGCACTTTGTTTTTCTTTTAATCTTTCAGCAGGGACTGTTTTTGTTCTAGCTTTGCCAAATAGATTACAGCAAAAAAAAAAAAAATTCTATTTTTAAAATCTGAGAAGTCTTCCTTAGAAGCCAATCAAGCGATATACAGTAGCTTTCATTTATTTTGTAATTTATAGATCTCACTGCTCTTCTGCAGCTATTGCTTGACTTAGATAGCATGTTTCTTTTTTTTAGACAGAGCCTCAAGCTATCCCCCTGGGTAGAGTGCCATGGTATCACAGCTTACAGCAACCTCCAACTCCTGGGCTCAAGCGAGTCTCCTGCCTC
>CAUYQV010090056.1:0-35030 GCA_963574575.1 Galagoides demidoff
ACTTGAATAAACAATGAAGCACATATCAGAGTTTCATTTCCTTTCAAAAAACACCCCAATCTGAGATGACTCCTTTTAAACCAGTGGTTCTCAACCTTCCTAATGCTGCGGCCCTTTAATAGAGTTCCTGTGGGTGGTGACCCACAGGTTGAGAACCGCTGTTTTAAACAGATACCAAACAGCGCAGTGGCTAATATATTAAACACCCATATACACAATCCCCCACGTGGACAAATGTTGCACGTGTATTTTTAAATAACATAACTTCATATTATCTGCCTTCTACTGCAAGTAGCAGGATCTCCCTTTCCAGCACCTGGCCGTGTTTCCAGGAGTGCTCAGTGTTAAGCTCTCCTTCCCAGCAGCGGAGCTCTGCTCAGGTTGGGAACTGGAGGCTTTATTTAGCTACAGAAAGCACCAGAAATAGGACAGCCACTATCTTGTATCCCAGGGTAAGGCTTATATTTTTACTATATCTCAGCACTCTGCTCTATTTTTGGCTCCCGAGTGTAGGTGTGAGCACAGCTTGAATGCTAATAGTCACAACTCACTAAGCAAAGCCAGTTTCAGTGAGAGAACTGGGCTCCTTTAAAAGGCATTGTCACATGAAAGGATTCACGCTTCAGCAATGGAGAATCAGCTGGGTTCAAAGACACGTTCAGATTCGAAATATGCCCTGAAAATATGAATCCTAGGTAACCCGGAACCTCACGAGGGTTTCCCACACCTTTTGGTTGGCTAAAAATGGAAAAAACAAAAATGCAAGCAGGGGCAGTGCTATTTCTAGTCGAACGCTTTCATACATTTATTTGCTCAGTCTACTGCAGCTCTTTTTACGTGCCATTTGTGTATTAGGTATGTTTAATACATGTAAATATACGGGTAAAGATACGCAGACAGAGCAGAGAAAGATAATCGGTAAGAAAGGGAGGGAGACACACGGGTGTCTATTCCCTGGAAGGAGCCCCCAGCAGCCCCTGTGATCATCTGGACAGGAGAGAGTGGCTGAGCGTGCCAGGCCAGGGTGACAGCAGAGTTCCACCCAGCACAGGTGTCTCTGTGTGACAGTGAAACCATGGTCCTCTGGGCATCAATGGGCAAAATGGAAAAAAAATCCACAGAAATGGTGATTGGAGAAAAATATCTTTAATGTCCCACTTTCAGCTGCCAGAGACATGGAAATCTGGTGCGCTCTTCCCTGCTAGAGAGAAGTCTCAACCATTTTTGTTTTTCTGTTTTAATCTTCCACAGAAAGGAATGATCAGATAGAACAGGAAGAAAGAAGAGAAATCAAGCAGAGGTTGACGAGAAAGGTACCAGAGGCGTTTTATTTCTTGAATAATAAGAGGTCAACCTAAGGAAAGCTGCTCCCACAGCAGTCGGGAAGGGACTGTGGCATCAGGCTGGATCACGAGTGCCGTCTTCCTGAACCGTGCAGCCTCGGTCACATCAGAGTATTTGTTCAGCAACCATGAATTAACTCATTCAGAAAGCGTGTCTTTGGCACCTCCCAGCGCATGGCTCTAACATTCCCTGTGGATCGGATCTGTCCACAGTGCAGTGGAGCGGACAGAGGCAGCACCGTCCAGTGACACTTCTGCTTGCTTCCAGTGGAAGCCAGAAGTTGACGGGGCATTTTCTTAATTTGCACAAGGCCTAAGAAAAGCATGCCTGGATATCAACATTTTGGTTACTTTTTAAAATCATAATTTTTGGTCACCTTGGGCATGCACCTTGACTATAGAGAATTTTGTTAGCCTCAAAGTTTGTATCTGTGACTCAGTTGTTAAAATTTACCGTGGCCAACACAAAGAGTGATGCTATAAACTTTAATCTACTTTTAAAACCCTGACCATTTCTAAATTCAAGTGTTCTTCTGCTTGCCCTCCCCACTATACCCCAAATACTAATGAAATTCTGTTCTGCTAGAAGTTCGCAGGACGTCCCTCCCAAGCTTGACGTGTGAATAGCAGTTCACATTATAACTGTATCAGTACTTTGGAAAAGAGCTTATCAAATCACACTTAAAAAGAAGCTACTGATGCCATAAAATTTATTCTAAGTTAATTCATCAACCATTACTCAAGCCTGTGCTATGTAGTATTGGGAGTGTGAATCCTTCTGATAAAATTCACTGGAGGAGTGGGGATTTGTAACTTAAGATTTCAGTATATAAGCCCTTCATGTCGGAGAAGGTTATACTCAGGTTGCATTTCACAGGTTCAGAGTTTTGTTTTTGCTGATAGAAATGTGCAATTCAGAGTACTTCAGAGAAACGGGTTTGGCCTGTGATACGTAACCACAATGATCTTTTATTTCAGCTAAATCAGAGACCCACTGTTGATGAATTAAGAGACAGAAAAATTCTGATACGATTCAGTGATTATGTGGAAGTAGCAAAAGCACAGGACTATGACAGGAGGGCAGACAAGCCCTGGACCAGACTGTCCGCAGCAGACAAGGTACAGAGCTGACCGTGCCGTCCGGCTGTTGCATCTTACAGTAAGGGCAAAACGTGTCAGGCTGGGCATTTGTTCTTGGACAACGGGAGCCATCAGCTATTTAACTTAAGGCTATGCCTTCACTAGATATTGTTTTCACAAAGATAATTTGGGTCAGAATTGGGTAGTGGTTCTCAATGAGGGGACAGGTTTGCCTCCAGGACGCTTGGCAGTGTCTGGAAACATCCTTGGCTGTCACAGCCGGGGTGCTGCCGTTGTCTAGCAGGCAGAGGTCAGAGATGCTACCAAGCATTTCCTGATAGCAGCAAGGCTGGCACGAGATAAATTAGCTGACAAGTTTAAACAAAAAGAGGAGTGGAGTCAATTCAAGGGGCATTCAGGAAAGCGTCTACAGCAAAATCCAGAGGTTCTGGATTCTGTCCTGGACTTGTCCAGCCTGAGGGATCTCTGGGAACCTCTTGAGGAATCTCAACTGAGCAGTTAGACAGGCAGAAAGAAAACAAGGGGAGGGGGACACAGAGGCTCTGGGTGAAGCAGAGTGAATGGATGTTTACAGAGCACAGAGAGGATGAGTTCCTATCCACGCTCAAATGCTATCGACTTGTAGGATTTAAGGGCAGGAGTATCTATCCAGCCTTTCCTTTGTACTTTCTTACCTCAAGTGAATTTCAGGGTGCTTAAAGCCATTAGCAACATTATACACACATGCCAGAGAATGTGCTCACTCATCTTCATCTTTGTGTGCCAAGAATGAAGATGTGCGCTCATAAACCAATGTAGGTACCCTCAGCGCGGAGCAATGGCATGTCAGAGCCAGACACTTGGGATTCTTCACGGTCAGTGTGCTCGGAGGGGCCCAGCGGCGAGGGAAGAGGAGACGTGTCTTTGGCAGTCTGCAGACATGTCTGAGTGTGCGGGTGACACACCCCTGGAATCCCTAACTCAAAGCCTTTTTACGTCTGATGTTTCATCTCACTTGGCCCCGGAAGGTTGACCTCAGAGAGAGGCACGTGGTGCAAGCAGGCCCTGGGAAGCGGCCAGATGGCCAGAGGGGAGGACTGGAGAGCGTGGACAAGACTGTGGTGCACAGCCCACCCACACGCCGTGACAAGTCAAGGCTACTTTCCAGATGGCAGAAAGTGTAAATGTACGTGGATGTTAGGAGCACTTCTTTCTACACTCTGTGACTGCAAAACCCAAGTTTACCAAAAGCTGAACTTCCCTCATCATTTGGAGTACGTCATTCAAACTCTGGGCTTGGGCTCCGTCTCTCTGTTAGGCATGCACAGGGGAAAGAAGGCACGGTCTTCCTCCTGCAGCTCAGCAAATTAATTCATAATTCACTAAGACTCAAGGACTAATACTAGTCCTCGCCAGAGTAATCAGGCAAGAGAAAGAAAGAAAAAGCATCCACACCAGGAAGGAAGAAGCACAACCGTCCCTCCTTCTGATGACCGGACTCTGCCAACACTCTAGACTTAATGTGTAAATTCAATAAAGTGGCAATATTCAAAGTTAGCGGTGTCCTATGCAACAGTTACAGTGGCTACGAAAAGTAATAAAATAACTAGGAATGAATTTCACCGAGGAAAACCACGTGCACTGATGAGAGAAATTAAGGAAGACACAGAAAACTGAAAGACAGCCCGTGCTCTTGGACCAGAAGTACCAAAGTCATTAGGATGAGCATACTCACCAAAATAATCTATAGATTGGATACGATCCCTGTTAAAACACAAACATCATGTTTCATAATAATAGAAAAAAAAAATCCCAAAGTTCATAGGAAACCAAAAAAGAGTCCAAAAGCCAAAGCATCCTCAGTAAAAAGAATAAAGTTGGGCCCATCACATTCCCAGATTTCAAAATCTATCAGAGGACTTCAGTCACCAGAACAGCGTGGTGTTAGCACAGACGGACCAATGGAGAGAACGGAGCTTCTAGAAGTGAATCCATGTCTTTAGAGCCAATTGGTTTTTGACTGAGGCACCAGGGACACGCTCTTCAATAAATGGTCCCCGGAGAAATGGCTATCCCTATGCAAAAGAGTGAAACTGCCACCGCTCACCCTCTATAAAAATCAACTCCAGGTGGAATAAAGACCTAACAGAAGATGAGAAGCTATAAAATAACTAGAAGAAAACACGGGGGGAAACACACTTCAGGGAAGATGGGTCCAGGCAGAGATGATTTACTCTGAGTGAGATAAACGAGGCCTAGAGAGACAGTGATCGCATGTTATTACTTACGTGGGAGCTGAAAACCTTGACCCTCGGAGGCAGAGAGCGGAGTGCTAGATAGCAGAGGAGGCAAATGGAGGGCGATAAAGAGAACTTGGCGAACACACAGATCCGTCGAAGCAGGAAGTTCTGATGTTCGATGACAGATGTTGTGACTATGGCTAACAACAATGTACAGTCTATGTCAAAGTAGCCAGAAGAGAGGGCTTGGATTGTTCCTAACAAGTGGAAATGATAAATAGTTGAGGTCACAGACACCCCATATGCCCTCCCTTAATCACAAGAGTCTATGCGGTTAGCAAAATATCACTTATACCCCACAAATATTATATATAAAAATAAAATTTTCTTAAGGATTTCCAAATCCTGGCTGTACACTAGCTCAGAAGGATGACTAAAGTGTGTAAGAGAGTCTACCTGCTGGACAAAATATTGTTTTTTTGTTTACTATATATTATAGAGTCAGCGGGTATTAGAAATGGCTGTGAATGGTTGTGAATCCATAACTAGTTTCCTCTGCTTACTTTTTGAAAAGCACTGTCCTGTTTTTAAATTTCAGGCAGCAATTCGTAAAGAATTAAATGAATACAAAAGTAACGAAATGGAGGTACACGCATCAAGCAAGCATTTGACAAGGTCAGATTTTGGTTTGTATGTTCAGATGTCATTTCCTGATACTTTTCATGATAACATGACATTTATTTTTAAAACGCACACACAAGCCACAAAGAACTATGGATCCAGCTAAAAGAATTCAGCATTTCTTCAGAAAACTGCTGAAGAGAATGTATGGCAGGTCCAGAGGCTGTCCACTCCCACGCTTTCTCCCGGGATGTGGTGCAAGTTGGTAGGTGGGAGAACAGAACTGGAGTATTTAAGTAGTTAACAGATTTCAGAAAATTAGTTTCTAAGTGATGCAAGTAATTTTCCTATATATTTAATTCCTTTCCTCTAATATTCAGAATTCCTCCAGTTCATAGAACTTGTCAAGTTATTTATATTTAGATACTGTGAAATTAGTCTCCACCTTCTCATATACTTTTAAAATTATTATTCAACATGGTTAACACAGGTCAGTATTCCCCTAAAGTGAAAAATCTCCCTTCCTCAGCGAATCCCTACTATGTGCCGGGCACCAGGTTAGGTACTGAAAATGCGGCTGAGTGTGAAAAGAGCCCTGCCGTCTGCCCGGAGCTTCTGCTCCCCTGTGAGTGGACTGTCTGCTGCCCTGGTCCAGCCCTTCCAGACCAAGGCCAACACATTCTCTGTCCTTGCTAGCACGTAGAAGGGATGACGCTCGGCTTCTGGTGACGACCAATCAGGAAACATTTCCTCCTGCTTCCTGAGCTGGGTGTTCTCTATTCCCCCTTTCTTGTCTGTACCTTGTCTTACCCAGTCGTAAGTATCTGAGGGTCTCACACCTCCAGTCCTAACGGGGCTGCCCGGGATGAGGCCAGACTCCAGTTGCAACCGTCACTTTGTCCTCTCTCCTTCTATAGAAGCCTCAAAGCCAGACAGAAAGGAAGTCCTCATGTAGTTGCTGCCTGAAACCAAAATAATGGATTCCTTTCCTTTTCCATTGGTCACCAAGTGGCCTTTGTGATTGCTATTTAAAAGATTTACTCTGTAAGCTCCACGTAGCTATGGGACGGAGACGAGCACAGTGGAATTCCACCTACTCAGTGGGTGCAGGATGAACACACCAAAGAGGAAGGGGAGGTTAGAAGGACAAGAGAAAATTATACAAATAACATCGGTGTTTCCTCCCATGACTAACATGCTTTTAGCAAGAAATACTATAGATCGTTTTATTTTTTATTTATTTTGAATGGGTGTTAGGAATGTTTGGGAAACATCTCCACTAAGACGTGCATAATTCCTTTTAACGTTCATTCTGTTTTAAATAGGATACGATGACTCCATATTCTATGCATAGTAATCTCAATTGAATACATCTTCTTGTATTAATGATTTTTACATATTAGTAAAATGTTTACTAAAGATGTTTATTTTCTCTTATAAATTCTTGATAGTTCTCTTAGATGAAAAAATTTTAAAAAGTTAGCCCAATACTTGAACACAAGAAAATAATCACAAGTTATTTATGCCGTGTTTTGGCACTTCATGTCAGAGCCAGAACGATATGTGTAGTTATGTAAGATTTTCTTGAATAGATTTAACGTTACTATGAACACATAACTAACTATAAAAAAAGCCTCATCCTAATTTCCAACAGTTTATTAACTGAATCGTTACTTCTACTGACTTAACAAAGCCGTGGCCTTTCTGTGTGCTCCATGGGTTTAGTTAGAAGCTTTCAAATGAAGAATTCACCATAAATTTTGGGGAACAAAACAGGCCTGAAGGTCGGGAGCCCTCCGAGACTCTCACTCCTTTAGGTCAGATCCACCCTTAGGTTTCACACGTGGGCCTTCTGAGCAGCTTTTAATAGCCGCAAATTGATTTGTGGAAGGTTTTTGGCAATTTTATCTGTTAGAAATGCATAACCTTAAATTCTTTGTCTTTTTCATAATCCCTAGATTCCACAGGCCATAGAGATTTTCTTCTGAGAAGAATTTGTGTTTAATTTTTGATACCAACACTGAACATTCATCAGGGAACTTTCCTGAAGTTCAGCTCAAGACTCCCTGTGTCTGTGAGAAGAACAGGCTCACACACACAGGTGCACCTTGGCCCCACTGACCTGCATGAGGAGTAACCGGAGGGCACACTTCTTCTTTGCTGTCTGAGGAGTGTGAGATGCCGGGGTCAGTTAAGACCCAAAGTCACTCTACCAGAAAGAAACTGCTGTTTGCCTTTCAACCTTGTTCTACAGTTCTGCGGTGCCGTGGAGGACGGGCGGCTGGCCGTGTGCAGGTTCACCACTCCCGGGCCTCTGACGTGAGGGACAGGGGACGCAGTGTCATTCAGTATTATGTTGAAAAGACATTTTTATCCTGACCACAGTTCATTTGAAAACTCTTTTAAGTTTATGTTATACAAAATAATTTACTGTATTATACTTTTTCTTTTTTTTTTTTATATAATGTCTAACAAAAAATACAGCTGCAACATTTTGATTCCTGTTAATTTTGCTCTTTAATTAAATGACTACTTATTGCAGGAAATTAACCCAGGCTTTACATTTTCTTGGGGTTGGGATGAGTGAGATATCTTGGAACAGGGATCTGTGAAACAAGTTAGCTGTCACTTTTGAACCTTCACAAACCAAACACATGAAAGAGAACGCCAACTTTTTGTGTTTTGTTTTCTAAATTTTTGTTAGTATATGCGGTTTATGCCCTGATTATATTTTTCAGGTAAATTGAAATTTATGTACCAATTATGCATTTAACCATTTATGCATTTCTATTACTTAGAAATAAGTAAAAACTTGTAATATTTTCTTGAAATGAAAATTATACCCTCTTAAGAGGATTTTTAAGCTCACACGTGTAAACATTATTAAAAACACTTCTAAGAGACAAAGGTTTAGATGAAGTAGAGATTATAAAGAGAGACCATTTGCCCCAGCACAAAGGTGAAAATTAATCTTAGCACAAAGAGGGAAAAAACCTAAACGACAATTATCCCTGAAAACTATTTTTACTTGGCTTTTGAATAAGTGTTCTTATAGAGACGAGGCTTCCCTCCCACTTTCTGGGTGCACTGGTGGGGCAGGAGCCCAGCAGCTGGGAGGATGCCTGTGAGAGCTCGTAGAATCTGTACATAAGTACAGGCTCTGCACTATTCAGCAGGTCACTTATTTTTTCCCATAGCATGGTCATCTCTGTCCCTCACAGTATTGCCAATGTCTAGCTGAGATAAAGGAGCACGGTGCTGGCACAGTGGCCTCAGCACATTCTAGACATCCAATAAATCTTAGCAGCTGTGTGGCTGCTGGAAGCTCCAGGGGTGTCCTCATAGCGCACTCTAATCCAGGGTCTAATCCATGGCACACTTGAGCCTATAGTTAAATTTCCATAGCACACTTAAATTACGTTGATTAAAAAAAAAAAGAATATACTTATGGTGCTTTGAAAGTCTTTTGAAAATAATTTTATTAATGATCTCTAAACATTTTTGTGGCATACCAAAGATCCTCTCATGGCACACGGGTTGAAAGTCACTGCTCTAATTTCAAACTCCTGAGCTCAAGCGATCCTCCTGTCTCAGCCTCCCAAGTGGCTGGGATTACAGGCACCTGCCACAGGACTCAGATACTTTTGTTCCTATCTTTTTGCAGAGACAGGGTCTTGCTGTGTTCCTTAGATTGTTCACGAATTCCTGGTCTCAAGCAATCCTTCCACCTTGGCCTCTCAAAGTGCCAGGATTACAGGTGTGAGCCACCGTCACCAGCCCACCAAGGCTTCTGCATACACTGCCCCATTGCTCTTCATTCCTTCTCCACTTCTTCAAGACTGCTAACGGGGTCAGATGTGCACAGAGACTGTCTCAGCTCTGTAGCAGCGCTTCATCTGAAGGGACTTGCCATCACGTGTAGATAACAGCAGAGGGAACTTAGTGGAAATATACTTTTTTTTTTTAGAGACAGAGTCTCACTTTATGGCCCTTGTTAGAGTGTCATGGCATCACAGCTCACAGCAACCTCCAACTCCTGGGCTTAGGCGATTCTTTTGCCTCAGCCTCCCAAGTAGCTGGGACTACAGGCACCTACCACAACGCCGGCTATTTTTTGTTGCAGTTTAAGCAGGGCCAGGTTCAAACCTGCCACCCTTTGCATATGGGGCTGGTGCCCTACTCACTGAGCCACAGGTGCTTCCTGGAACTATACTTTTTTTATAAGAAATTATTATTAGTGTAGAAAAATCCCAGCTCTGCCTTTCACTTTCTCTGTAATCTGTGAATCACGTAGCTTTTCGATTGCTTTGTGAAATGACGTATTTAAATCCTTTCTAATTAGGTGTCACTTGTTTTCATAAGTATTTACAATTATATTATATATCTCCCATGTTATTGATAGGTTATTATTTGTGACCAGTTGCCAAAAACCTTTTTTTCTATTTTAACCTACATATTAGCAGCTTCTCTTTTAAACATTTTAATTCAATTTAAAATATTAAACCCTAAATTATTTAAGATAATATTTCAGTCCTTTGCACCTAGACAGATACACATACTTACCTTGAAACCAAGACAGGGAAATAGGCTGCTGTTCTAGAGGCCAGCTTGGCCTCCAAAGCATACAAGATTCATACTGCTGAGAAAAGAACCAAAATCTATGGTTAGACACGATCTAGTAGATGGGACACATGTTAGATTTTTTTGTCTAACTAAAGGCCCATAAGTAAAAATTAAGGTAAAGGGGAGGCACCTGTGGCTCAAAGGAGTAGGGCGCCGGCCTCATATGCTGGAGATGGTGGGTTCAAACCCAGCCCCGACCAAAAACTGTAAAAAAAAAAAAATTATGGTAAAGTACAGGATACCCAGTAGAGGGTTTAGACTGGTTCAGATTCAAAGGTTTTAAGATATTCTAAAACTAGCAGATATTTTCATTTGAATCAAAATTTTTGGCTATAGTATCTAACTTCTACCATTATAGTTTTATTAACCATAAACATTAAGCTATAAATTCCTGTACATGGTATTTGGTTATTTATCTGTAAATCAGGTACTATAAAGGTTAAGAGAGAAACTAAATCTGGGAATCAAGTATATTCACTCTGTACCTGCACATCACATCCCAAATACCTCTCAAATTAGTTGGAGGAACAAAATTAAAAAGCAACACATAAGTCACGTGGTAAGTCTACATGCGTATGTATTCATATTTGCACACGTGGTAAGCCTACATGCGTATGTATTCATATTTGCACACGTGGTATAAATCAAAAGAGTAAGTTTATAGAATTAAGAGCCTTAAGACTTAGAAAGAGTTTTTTTCTTTATTCAATAACAGAAAGACCACATGAATTATGAGAATTCTTCATTACTAGTATTCAGTAATGAAGTTTTATGCAATGACTTTACAAATAATTTGTTTCTATTTTTACAAAAGGTTATTAAAGTAGCAATATTTAAATCATGAAATTCTTATTTAAGGAGCTTAAAAGATTTTTAAAATTTTTATTGGTAATTTTGTGAAAGGAAATTAAATATAGAATCAAAATTTAAGCTAATTTAATAAGGAGAATACTACATCATATGACTTTGTGAAAAGTATATCTAAAAAAGATTTAAAAGGACTTGGAAATGTTGTCTCTTAAGTAATTTTTGGACAATTGAAATGAAAAGAAGAAAAAAAACTAGCATCAAGAGTTCCACCTTGTGGAAATATGTGGTAATTACAAGTCTAATTTTATTCTAGTACATAGAATAAAAAAATCAAAGTAAAGTCAAAGTTTTTAGTTGTGTATCTACAGTCTTCAAAAGCAAATTCAAGATCATAAATGCTAAATCCTAATTGTACAGCTAACACTACCAGTCCCACGTGTTTCCAACCCATTTATTCGGCTATTTTCCAGAGACCCTTTTTTAGTTTCCCCCCATGAGAACATCTCAGAAAATGTTCATAAGGAACTAACATATGCAAATCAAACTCAATAAAAAAGTTTTCAAAAAGAAAATTCCTATCAATGAAATTTGGCTTATTTCTCTGTCAATTTATTTACAGTGATATTAGGAATACACTACTAGTTCATATTCAGACAAAAAAATGAACTGTACGAAAGTTACCAGTGATCTGTTCCATAGCTCTGAAAACAATCAGTGCTTTATGTTTAGAGTAGTTTTTTTAAAAAACCTTTATAAAGGTTTTAATACCAATTGTAAATCTCCTTAAAGATGTACAGAGAAATTCTAAAAATTATATATTCTTGATAACAAGCAATGGTAGTGAAACCTGGATAAAGTATGTAAGCCAGTAACGTTTAAAGTTGCAAACATGTTACACATGTGAGTACTTTCTAAAGGTAGTTTACTATTCCACCTGACAGACACACACTGAGTGCGTGACTGCAGTCCAGGTATGTACCCTGAAAGACTGATCTACACCAGAGCTGGCTCCCTGCTTCCTGCCTAGCCGAGGGCTTTGGCTGTAGTGTCACCTGGTGTGATGCAAAGCCCAGGGTCAGGACCCACCTACCATCTTGCTCTGATTTTTACATTCCAAGTTAGGTTTATTTTTTGCTATTATTTCATGGTATATTATTTTTGCTCAAAATTCTACTTCAGTTGGTTATGCATAACATTTATGATTCCTTCCATGCTTACTTCTACTTTTAATTAGACATGTTATAGAAATTAGAAGTAATATGTGTTCACGTGCACTAACGTGACTGGGGAAACTGCTGATTGAATGGCAGGAGGGCTGCAGAGCTGCCCCAGCAACTGTGGGCCTCCACGCTGGGCGCTGGACTCAGTGTCAGTAGGATTTGTCAACGTGGAATTAAATGCTCTATGAAAACCTTACAGTCTGTCTAAAGGACATGCTGGCCTTGTAAGATGGTTTGGGCCAGCCATGATGATCCGGATTTGCTGGTGAAGGCTGCAGAGCGTGGTGTTGATGTTTCGCCCTAGCTCCTCTAATGCTGCAATGTTTTTCTCTCTTCTATGTCATTTTCCACGTGTACTTCTGGGACAGTTACCACCTATAGCTCTACTGGGTTGAGGACATGTGGCAAACTTATACCAGCAAGATCACACTTCAGGTAAGAAATGTAAGTCATTAGCTACAATGATCATTTTTTTTGTTTTAGTGACAGAGTGTCACTTTGTCGCCCTCAGTAGAGTGCTGTGGCATCACAGCTCTTCGGCTTAGGTGATTCTCTTGCCTCAGTCTCCCACGTAGCTGGGACTACAGGTACCTGCTACAACACCCGGCTATTTTTTTGTTGCAGTTTGGCTGGGGCCAGGTTTGAACCTGCCACCCTTGGTATATGGGGCCGGCGCCCTACTCACTAAGCCAACAATAGAAAGCTCAAGAATTTTTAGCTCTATTAGTTAATTAATGTGCTTATTAGCCTCTGCTAATAATTGACTTAAATCACTACTTCTGTGAAGTAAGATAAATTAAGTTAAAAAATGTATAATGAAGAACAGAGTTCTGGTCTTTAAAATTTGCCCTCTAAACTTGGGGTCTGCAAACTAACTACAGCCTACAAACCAAATCTGGCCAGCCTTTGTTTTTATTTTTTAATGACCTATAAGCTGAGAATGGTTCTTATATCTTTAAATGGTACATTTGAAATGGTTATGGAAGTGCCTACATGATATCCTTAAATTTGCTTTTTGGTCCACAAAACCTAAAGCATTTACAGTACAGCCCTTCAGGACAAAGTTTGCTGATTTCTGCTTTAAAGTTTAAAAAATTAAAATAAACATGTAACAGAAAATTTTAGAAATGAATTACATAAAACCCAAACAGCTAAATTTCGATTTAAAATAAACTTTAAAAATTCTAACATCCAATTTCAACACTCATTATAAACTTAACTAAAAGACTTTGACTTTATAAGATGCATATCCAATTAGGTAACGATGTGCTATCAGTGATAAAGGCAAGTGTTTCGTTAGTGTGACACCCACTCCTCCAAATTCCTTCTTATTTAAAATTATTGCTATCACAGCATAAGCTAAAAGGATATTAATTCAAAGTTCAAAATGGTACAACATACTGATCTCAACAGATCTGTATTCCTGAAAAAAAATGTTGAATTATTTTCCTGCAGATGTTATTTCAGAATATTACCATGGGTCTTTTTCATTTAACATGTTTAAAAAAAAAGCCTAAAACCAACCATTACAAATACAACGTTGTCTTAGCAATATAGTATGTACACATTTGATTCGCCTACACAATTCCTAAGAAGAGCCAATAAAATGGAAAACCATATAATCCTACATGACTTTAAAAGCACATACCTCCTCACTTTTGAGAACAAAGGATTCATTTCTTACTCATCTCTATATTTACAGCTGAGTTTATGTGACTGCATGTCATATACTGCAGTAAGTGCTCAAATAGCTGGTTAATACTTTCTTATCAATTACAGTGGAAATGCTGACGCTGTGTGGGACTCGACACTGTTACATGCCCACGTTCCTAGACACTGTTTTCTAGGTTCTGGAAATTGTGATGAACAAGACAATGTTCCTGCTCCTGTAGAATTTACAGGAGTGGGGTTTGGGGAGGAAATGCAGAAATTAAAAATCTCAAATACCAAAAAGTGCTATATAATAGAGAGTGATAGCAGCATTAATAGGATGGTGGGGAGTTCTTACTAAAGAATTAACATTTAATGGCAAGATTTCCCGGGAAAGTGGAATCTCAAGAACAAAGACCCTGACAAGACTGTGGATGCTTCAGGTACACTCGACAGAAGGGAAAGTAGAACATGAGGTGAAGAGGGACGGAGAGTCAGTTCATGTAGGGCCTTCCAGGCCGTGATATAAAGATTGGGGGTATGTGTATATATATGCCAGTCTCTGTAGAGATCGTCAAAAATTGCCCTTGCCTACTATATTGCAAGTTGTCATGGTGGGGCATGGGGAAAAGTTTTCAATTAGCCTCAGATAAACCTCATTGGCTATGATACTGCCACTGTGCAAAGCTAAGGGTTTTAGTAATTTTTAATATTTTTTTTAATAATTCAGGTGAAATGCAGATAAATTAACCATTTTAAAAAGTGCACTTCAGTAGCATGTAGTACTTCCATGATGTTATGCAGTTAACACCACTGTTTAACCCCAAGACCTCCACACAGAGAGAGCTCTAGACACTTGAAGCAGCCCTTCTTCCTCCCTCCTTTTCCCCATCCCCGGCAGCTCTTTAGTTGCTTCCTGTCCCTACGCATTTTACCTGTTCTGGAGATTTCATGGGGATAGAATCCCATGAAAGGAGGATTTCCCAGCCTACAGAACTGTGAGGAAACTGCCGTTTTGCTGTGAGAAACCCATCTTTGATGCTTTGTTATAGCACCCTAAACAGACCAAGTCTGGTTTAATAGTATGTGACCTTTTGTGTCTTACTTCATTTAGAATGTTTTTGAGGTTCATCCACACCGTGGCATGTACCAATACTTCCCTTTTTATGACTGAATAATATTCCATTGTATGAATAGGCCATATTTTGTTTATTCATCGTCAGTTGATGGTCATCATTTTGGGGTTTTTCCAACTTTTGGCTGTTACTCTAGTGCTTCTGTGAACTTTCTTGTACAAGTATTTGTTGAATATCTGTTTTCAGTTATTTTAGGTATATCTAAGAGTGGAATTGTTGGGTCATGTGGTAATTCTTTAACTTCTTGGGGAACCACCAAACTGTTTTCCACTGTGGCCGCATTATTTTACAATTCCTTCAAAAAGTAAAGAGAGTTCCAATTTCCACAAGCCTCACCAACACTTCCTTTCTGTTTTTTTGATTCTAGCCAACCCAATGAGTATAAAGTAGCATTTCATGATGGAGTTGATATGCAACAATCCCCTAATGACTAATGATGTTGAGCATCTTGTCATGTATTTGTTGGCCATTTATAGATCTTCTCTGGAGAAATGTTCGTTCAAGTTCTTTTGCCTATTTTTCATTTGGGTTGTCTTCTTGTTCAGGTGTAAGGTTTATATATTCTGGATACTAGACCCTTATCAGATAGATGATTTACAAATATTTTCTCCAATTCTGTGTGGTGTCTTTTTACATAAGTGTCCTTTGATGCACAAAACTTTTTAACTTTGCAGTAGTCTGATTTTTCTTCTATTGCTGCTACTGGTATTACATTTAAGAAATCCATTGCCAAATCCAGGCATGAAGATTTACTGCTACATTTTTCCCCCTAAGAATTTATAGTTTTATATCTTTGATCTATTAGACTTAATTTCTACATATGATGTGAGGTTAAGATTCCATCCTTATTTTTTGTATGTGGTTACACTGAATGGTCTTGCAATCCTTGGTGAAATTCAGTTGAAGATAGGTAAGTGGGTTTATTCCTGGACTTTCAATTCTATTCCATTAGTCTATGTCTACCCTTATTCCAGTACCACACTGATTTGATTGGTGTAACTTTGTCATAAGTTTTGAAATTCAGAAATAGAAGTCCTCTAACTTTTTGAGGTTTTTTTTTTTTTTTTGGCTATGATGAATCCCCCCATTTTCATAATATTTTTAGAATCAGCTTTTCCATTTCTATAAAAAGGCCATTAGAATTTTGATAGGGATTGCATTGAATCTTTAGGCTTAGTAGAGACATACATTCTTTGTGTCATTTGTAATTTCTAGCAACAATATTTTCTAGCTTTCAGAAAACATTACACCTCCTTGGTTAAATTTATTCCTAAGGATTTTAATCTTTTTGATGCTATTGTGAATGAGATTATTTTCATTTCATTTTTGGATTGTTAATTTCTAGGATATAGAAATACAACTGATTTTTGTGATCTTGCAACTTTGCTGAATTTGTGTTAGCTCTAACAGTTTTTTGATTTTGTAGGATTTCCTTGCACATAAGATCAAATCATATGTGAGGAGAGATATTTTTAACTTCTCCCTTTCCCACTTAGATTTCTTTTTCTTGCCTAATTGCTCTGGCTTAGACCCTCAGTACAATGTTGAATACAAGTGGTAAAAGCAGATATCCTTGTCTTGGTCCCGGTCTTGTAGGGGTAGTGGAAAGCTTTCAGTTCTCTACCATTGAGTCTCACGTCAACTAAAGGTTTTTCAGAAATGCCTTTCATTATGTTGAGGAAGTTCCTTCTATTTCTAGTTTTTTGAAATAAGAGGGTATTGTATTTTGTCAAAAGCTTTTTGTGCATCAATTCAAATGATCATGTGTTTTCTTTCCCTCATTCTGTTAGTGTGGTGTATGACATTGACGTCCATGTGTTGAACTACCTATGCTTGCTAGGGTAAGTTCCATTTTGGTCATGGTGTGGAACATTTTTAAAGTGCTACTTGCTGGATTTGGTTTGGTATTTTGGTGAAGGTTTTGCATCCATATTCATAAAGAATGCTGGTCTGTAACTTCTGTGTGTTATCTGGTTTTGGTATTAAGTTGATGTTGACTTCATAAAATAAGTTAGGAATGTTCTTTTCTCTCCTATTTTCTGAAGAATTTGAGATGGACTCATCTTAATTCTTTGAATGGTATGATTTCTTTGTTGGCAGGTTTTAAATTATTAATTCAATCAATTCAATTAATTCAATCTCTTTGTGTGTTACAGATACGCTCATTTTCTGGTTCTTCTTGAATCTGTGTTAGTTTTTGTGTTTCTAGGAATCTACTCTTTTCACCGAGGTTATCTAATTTGCTGGCATACAATTTTTCACAGTATTCTCTCATAATCCTTTTTATTTCCAAAAGGTCAATAATATCCCCAAGTTTTCTTTCTGATATTAGTACTTTAAATCTTCTCTGTGTTTCTTAGTTAATGGTTTGTCAATTTTCTTATCTTTTCAAAGAACCATTTTTAATTAATTTTTCCCTTATTTTTCTATTTACTTCTAATCAAATCTTTATTATTTCCTTTCTTTTTATAGCATTGAATTTAATTTACTCTTTTTCTAACTTTTACAAGGTATAAAGCTAGGTTACTGATTTGAGATCTTCCTTTTTCATTTAGATATGTAAAGTCATAAACTTTTCGCTGAGCACTGCTTTTACTATATCACGTTTTGGATTGTTGCATTTTCATTTTTCTTTGTCTTAAAAGTATTTCCTAATTTTCCCTGTGAGTTCTTCTTTGACCCAATGGTTGCTTAATAGGATGAGGTCACTGAGTTTTTACAATGGAGGCACATGATATATGTTTTAGCAAGATGATACTGGCTACTAATTGAATAAAACGTTGTGGAAAGTCCAGTATGAATGCTAGAATACCACTTAGGAGGCTGTTGAAATTGTCTATGTGAGAAATGATGGTGACAGTGTCAAAGGTAGAGATGGTGGACATTAGCAAAAAGTATTCACATGTGGGCTCTATTTGGCAATACAATCTATAGGAATTGTTGATGAATTTACTGTTTGGGTGAGGAAAAAAGAGAAACCAAAAATTAATTTTAGGTTTTGGCTTGAACAGTTGGATAGATAAAAGAGACTGTGAGGTAGGAGGACATGAATTATTTTTTTTTCCCTTTGGTAGTGAGAAAGAATGTGGAGGAAGATAAATCACAAGTTGTTCTTGAGAGCTGAGATGCTTGTTAATTAAAAGCAGTTATTATATATTCTGATGTCAAAGTGAAGGTCAGAACTTTTACATACTTACTTGGGAATCATCAACACAGAGATGGTTATTACATGGGACTACATGAAATTACATAAGGAGAAAGAATACATTGAGGTAAAGGGAGTGACTAGGAACGAGGCCCACCTTTCAGTAAGAGGTAAAAGGGAAGCCAGGAAAGAGACAAGGGGGTGGAGTGACAAATATGTGCCCACTGGGGCTTTTAAGTGTGAAATTTGCCTGAGAGAGGTTAAGAAAGAGATTAAATTTGGCAACATAAATGACTGGTGATTTTGATAAAAGTAGTTTTGGGCCAGGTACAATGGCTCACACCTATAATGCTAGCATCTCTGAGAGGCCAAGCCAGAGGATTACTTGAAGTCAGAAGTTTGAAACCAGTCTGAGCAAGAGAGAGACCCTGTGCCTAAAAACAATTAGAAAAACCAGCCAGTCATGGAGGTGCACACCTGTAATCCCAGCTACTTTGGGGGCTGACGCAGGCAGATTGCTTGATGCCAGGAGCTTGAGGCTGCAGTGAGGTATGACAACACCATTACACTCTAACCAGAGCAACAGAGTGAAAACCTATCTCAAAAAACAAACAAAAAGTAGTTTTGATGAAATAGAGGCTGAAGCTGCACTGAGGAAAGGAAAGGAGTAAATAGGAAGTGAGCTGAGATGGTAACCACAGAAGACCATTTTGGTATGTTCTTCATGAAGGGGAGTAGAGAATTACATTGAGGGGAACATACGTCAAGGAAGGGTCTTTTATTTACAGTGATACTTTGGAATTGGAACTTAATCTATTCCAGAACCCTGTTTGAGTTCCAAGATAATTTTTCCCCTTTAAAATAATAGAAACTGAATAAATCTGTTTCTGGGTCCCACAAACTCAAATTTTCAAAATGATATTAACAGGAAATACATTTATAAATAATATTTGAATATAACTGTAAATTAATAAAATTAAAAATATAAAAACCTGAAAAATAAAGGTCTGTTTCATCACAATGGAACACTTGATTTGAAACATACCCCTTACTATTCACAAACTCCTTAAACTCCTTTACAAAACTTTTCTGCTGCTTCCAAATTAGAACTGACAGCCTCTGAGTGCGTAACACTATGGATCCCACTCCTTAAAGTCTCCAACCACCCCCTGGCTTCAAATTCCTTCTTTTGAGCACTAGTATTAGGCATGCCTTTTACTAAATCATCCTGGAGGACCTGACTTTCTCACAAATACTCGTCTCAGAAATCACATCACCAGCCACTGTTTCTCATTAATCCAACCTAAGAGGAGTTTTTCCATCTCTTCCACACTTTCTGATCTCCTAGACATCAGCGTTGTAACCCCTTTTGTCACATCAGCTGCTTTGATGGCTTACTTTTCAGAATTGTACAGTTGGTTTAGACATCTCCAACACAGTGTGACATCAGCCACGTGTGTACCGCTTTCATGATTAGCGACAAGATATTTCTTAACTTCAAGTGTAGCTCAAGTAGCTTTCCTCTTACTCTCATTTTCCTCACCACAGTTTTTAGGACTCACAGAGAGCTGGCTCAAAAGGACCCATGGAAAATACACTTAGTTGTTATTATAAAAAAAAAAAAACAAAAGCATACATTAGCAGTGAAAATCACATGAGATGCTCTCACTGCACTTCTGACAATGAACTGGAAGACAAAGGATAGGGGTGGCCCAAGCCCTGGGAATACAATACGAACACATTTGGATTCCAAAGCAGTGTTCAGATTTTGGGCAAAATGTGCTTGAATTTTTCATTTGGATTCTGAGTTGTTAGAGTTCTGGGGCATTCAGATTCTGGGGACAAAACTGTACTTATTTAATAGACATGGCTGTAAAAACAAGAGGATAAAAATTAGAGATGACAGGATTTAGAGCACTAGTCAGGTGACTGACTGTCCTTAAATAAGGAAGCAAATCTGCCCCTGGAGGAAGGGAGAATCAGCAAATGTTGTTACTGATGCAGGAAACGTGAGGTTTCAGGGTAAAAACGAGAAAATTTTGAGGTGAGACCACCAGCTAAAATGTAGAGGATTAAAGGAAAGAGGTATTGCTATGTAGTAATACTCTGGAAATGTGGTAATGCCAATTATACAGGGCAGAATAAGCATTGTTAAGCAATGATGATGCACATTTGAAGTATGTGACCATAAATTTAAAAATTAATTGTATGATTTTTCTGTAATGCTTTTCAGAAGAATGAGGGCTGAGGATTAGTGGATAAGGCTGACAGAAGGAAAAAGGACAAGAGATATTATTTTGTACTGTGTAATCTGGAATGGGTAAGAAAGGAAGGACAGACAAGGAGGGCAAAGGCACAGAGAAAAAGACTGGAACTACTCTACAGGGCAAGTTTAGAAGACAGAAAGGATCAGGTATTAAGAATATTAGAAATTAAGATTCATAGGGGCACAACTATTGGTAATGACAATGGTACAGCAGAAAGA
Source organism: Galagoides demidoff (assembly GCA_963574575.1). Lineage (NCBI taxonomy): Eukaryota > Metazoa > Chordata > Mammalia > Primates > Galagidae > Galagoides > Galagoides demidoff. The sequence goes on from CAUYQV010090056.1 coordinate 20,354, forward strand.
TTTAGGTCAGGAAGGAAGGAATGTGGGCTGGATTATACACAACAGCACAGAATGGAAATAAGTATGAGACATGATTTAAGAGTCGTATAAATCTGGCTGAGGATGAGGTAGACAAGGTGGTTATGTCAAGACAATTAGTTTTAAAGTTGTAGGACAATATTGGAGTTGTTACTAGTGAGTGGTATTTAATATTATAGCAGAACTGTTGCTGTCTCTTAAAACAGAAACCCCATTACTCTTATCGATAAAACTTAGCTAATGGTAATAATTGTATAAAAATGATTTAAGATGAGAGAGGTTCTCCTTTGTTTATATTGACTAAGAAGTCACTTTTACCAGTATATAAAAATCTTGATATTACTCTTATACTCTGGTGCTATTAAATAGGCAAAGGATAGTAAGGTTGCTTGGTACATGTATTACATGTTGGGTGTCTGATTGAAGAAGGACATTTTGTTTGATCCAAGGTTCACAAAATAGGAATATAAAATTTATAAAATATTTATTCAAGTGATGTATTTATTTCAACTTTAATATATTAACCCAAATGTGAACTTATTTTCATATATTAATCTAGCAAAATATTGCAATGAATACTAGAAAATTAAACATACTTGTTAAAACAGCCTTCTCGTGTGTTAAGACTTCTATATCAAATTAAAATATTTAGGCAATAAACTGGTTAAGTCATTTATAACCTTCTAATATAATAGATCTATAACTGAATAAATATCTCCATTACTGTGCTGAAATCACCAATCTAACACTTGTGTAAACATTTTACATCAAGGACTTCCTCCTCTTCTGAGTATGGCTAAATTTTTACTACTTATAGTATGTTCTGAACTATTAAATTTAGATATTATATTTTGTAAGTATTTAGTTGCAAACTAAGTACATTTTATATAATAAAATTTAAATCAGTTTTGTGAGTATAATTAACTCCACAATATTCACGTTAGGCAAATATTACTACAAAAGTAAGCCAATTCGTTTTACTGTTTGGTTTTCTAAAACTTTCTCCAAAATTCAAAAAAAGTAGTATTATGCAGATAAAAGTCTTATGGGCTTGGAGTCATGTTATAGTGATTCTGTCTCATCCATTAGAAGATGTGTATTTTCCTCGTTGTAGGACTACTCTATTATTTCCTCAGTTATACACAAAACAGAATTAGATAAAATGTGTTGACAACAACTGGATTTCACATATTATCATTTCTTTCATGAGTTATGAACAATGACATCAGCCCTCTGCGTACATTAAGAAGCTCCTCTTCTTGCTGTGGGTAAGAAAAAAAAAATTACATTTAGATTTCACAATATCACATAGAATAGAAAAAAAAATCAAATTGTTATTTGGAATTAATTTTAAAACAACCCCTTTCATAAAGATACCATAAATCAGGGCTCATTCTACCCAACCCCTAGGGTTTATACATAGATATCTGCAGAATTCTATGGTCAATGGAGATCATCTCTCAATTGATCATCTTGAACATCACTGTTCTTTTAAATTCCCAAATCAATAAAATTTATATTTAAATTTAGATTTACAAAGGAAGTAAAATGAAAATAGGAAAAGAATTGACAAGAAGCAACCTAGTTACATAGTAGCTTCTTGTATGCTTCAAACTAAGCTAGCTTTTAGCTACAACCTCCCGATCACCTACTATTTCAGCATACCAAGCTTTTATTATACTTTGTAAGCACATTAATATGTCCTGTATATAAAGAACAGTGTACTTAAAAATGTCTTCCATCTTTAAGAAAACACCAAAGAGTTTACTTGGAGTAGCGCCTTTAGTCCCTCCCAGGTCTACTTTTTCTTCTAGCTGGTCTAGTAGGCTTTTGGAAAGTCAAATCATCTAAAATCATTTTTTATCCCAAATCAAAGTAAATAAAGTGTGTTGTCCAAGTGGATAATAATACTTTCACTGAACTCCTTATTTTTCTGTGTAGCTTTGCCAGACTATATTATGACTTCAGAAGGCAGGGCAGGTCAGAAGTCTGCTGTAGTACACAGTGTTGAGAAACAGTATAAAAACTTCATTCTTTCAGCTGCTTTTTCAATTTGCAAATTGATACTCACTTTTTTCCTCTTTAGAAGGAATTCATTATTCAAATTATCCATATTCTTGTTCTAGAAATATTCTCCCATTATTTAAATAACTAAAAGTAACTGAGCTAAAACTCCCTATTCCCAACCAGAAAAGAAAAACCAAAAACTAGCATTAGTTCACTTACCATATCTTTCAGAAGTTTGTCTTGCAGTATTTTCATATTTTCTTTCATCAAACACATCTGTAAATGAGTAAAATATATTTCTTACATGAGATTTATCATAAAGTTTTCATGACAAAAGTTAGACTAACCAATATAAAAGATTACATATAAAACTCATAAAATTTATACCTCTGATGTAAAAATGGTTTCTTCACAGTCAGTGTCATAGAAGACATGTTTGTCCAATGCAGCTTTCAAAAGACGAAGCCTAACAAGTAAAACAGAGTTATCTTTGTTTTTTATTAGGAATCCAAATTAAATTGCTATAATACAGTACATAGGATTTTAATAACCCAAGTATTAACTTATTAATTTAAAAAGTCAACATTTTTAAGTTCTAGTCATCAAGAAAATCATACTAACCTCTGCAGTTCACTTTTTTGACATGCCTTCATCGTGTAAAATGTCCTTTCCCAACAATCCTAAATTTTAAGATACAACAACTAATTATATTTTAGTGTCATTAAAAATTAAGGCTCCACAGGAGAATTATTATATTTCTCATATTCCAAGAAATAATTGGACTACAGTTTAAGATTATTCCAGGTATCATGAACTCTTTCAGATTAAAAAAATTTGGAAGTAAAATCTCTCAAGACTCCTACTTTTTTTTAAATCATGAACTTTACTGCCATTATCATCATTACCTTTATTCATCATAAACTTAAGTTTGTAATTTAAGTGTGTTTATGTGAAACTGACTATTTAAAAAATATAAAAACTAAATGTTTTAAGAACAAAAAGCTTTAGAATGTGCTCTCAAAGCAGAATGCATATGAACATTTTTCTAAGTATAGCTCTTTAAAGGCAAAGTTTTAAAATTATTTTTAAATTCTTAAAAAAGAACAAACCACAAATTCTTGTTGAAAATCATTTAATGTCTGTGATTCTTTTTCAAAACCGTCCAGCTGCTCTGTCATGGTGAATTGGAATTTATCAAGTCTTTTAAACCTATTAAAGAAAGAAATGAGATTAATTTTAAAAATATAGCATTCACAATATATGAATATATAGCATTCAGAAGTTTTCAGAATAAATTTTTGTTACAAACCTAACGTTCTTAACCTGATGCTTCACTGAATTCAGATGTTGTTTGGCTGTTTTACAGGATTGCTTAGTAAACTGATCCATAATGTTATGTCGGATCTGAAAAATACTCATTTTTAATTTAAAACATCTTTATAAAATAATAACCTAGCCATAATTACATTAAGAGAAAGCCTTTACCAGGAAACAAAATAACTAAGAAGAAAAGTGAATAATTTAAAACTCAGTTACTTAAACTGAAGTGTTAGCCGGGTGCAGTGGCTCACACCTGTAATCCTAGCACTTTGGGAGGCTGAGGTGGGAAGATCACTTGAGGCCAAGAGTTCAAGATCAGCCTGAGCAACAGAGAAAGATCCCGTCTCTACAAAAGACAGAAAAATTAGCTGGGTGTAGTGGTATGCGCCTGTAGTCCCAGCTACTTAGGAAGCTAAGGCAGGAGGATGACCTAAGCTCAGGAGTTCAAGGTCGAAGTGAGTAATGATGATGTCATTCACTCTAGTCCTGGCACCAGAGCAAGACCCTGTCACCAACTCCCCCCCTGCCGCCCCGAAGTGTTAAGAAATGAGCTCAATCAGAGCACTGTCTTATCCCATTAGTAAGGCTTTAAGTGTTGCTAATTGTTTCCCTAAGAATATCACACTCTTATGTAGTGATTATAAATTCTCTTTAGGGTCACAGAATAAAAATCACACTTAAGATTGTCATTTTAAACATTTTACACAAAAAACATATATTTGCACCTAGCCCAAGATGCATAACAGAAAATATAAATCAGGGATTCTCTATTTAGATTAGGTTGACCTTGAGCAAATAAAAGCAAAATAAATATACAGAACTTTAAATAATTGCAGATTTTACCCCTGAATAGGAGAAAAAGCAAACAAAAGATGGGGCTAGTAACCTGTGCTGAAAAAATATCTTTTATTTAAAGGAGGACATAAAATATCTATTCCAAATATATATGAGAGGGCTAGGTAGGAAAAAACTCTTACAATTAGTAACTAAAGATTGTTTTAGAAAGTATTTTTGCATTCATTATCTTAGTGGAGCCCCAAACTGAGAAAATATAAGTATAGCGTTAGTAGAACAAAGTGATACAGGATTTCACTGACTGCAATTGCTCATCCTTGATACTATATTATACTACCCTCACTAATGGCAACTGCTGTGAGATTAAAAAAAATGTCTAAAACATATGAGGCAGGAAAACTGTTCAGAAAATAAAAATCATAGAAGCCAAAATGTTAAATGGAAAAGGAAAATAAGACAAAAGAGAAAGAACTAATAGAAGAAGAAAGAATAATGGGATACTGTACAGATTTTACAAGCAACATCAACTCATGAGATAAAGTTATTTACCTAAGAATTATTCCAATTTTTCACACATGAAGAAAATTGGGTTTGTGAATGGGTGGTTTATTGCCAAAGGATCGAATAAGCCAGTAATTTAGTAGGAACTGTGGCATATTATTATATTATTGGGTAAAAATCATAATTTAAATAATGATAACTCACATGAATCCTCTTTCTAAATTCTGAATTGAACTTCTCACAAATCATCCCTGCACCTGAAAATTCACCATCCCAGTTCTCCCCATGAATAGAAAACTCATTGTTTGACAATGGAGATATACTTTCAGATGCTAAAAAAAGGAAGACAGTTACAATACGTATTATTACAAATTTAGCCTTGTCATTAGGCAGAAAACAAACCAATGTTATTTTCAGATTCTATATGTAATCTAAGCATCATGCAATTAAAGTCAGACTTCATTATGTTGTTTTTTAATTAAAATGAAGTTATTTTGATTTATTAAAAAAAGATGGCACATTTTATTAAGGTAAAAATAAGAACTTTTAAAATGGAACATTTCTGGATTTTTTTAAACTGCTTTTTACTATTCCAAGTTATTACCAATACAAGTATATTTTTACTGACACACTAACAAACACATCAATAAATTCATACCCCTAGTAAAACTTAAATGGGGTAATAAGTGACAGAATGAAGAGGGAGATCTGTGAATATATAAGATCTTGCTACAAGATTATTCATATAAAGTGAACTTCGTGGTAAAGCATCATCTGTTTTGTACTTATCTGAAGTTGTCTTTACAAAAGATTTTGTTTTGTAGATGGAATCAATCAAAATCTAAGACGCCACCTTCCAAATAGCTGCATTTTCACACAGGCTTTTGATCCACCTACTTTTGTGTACATGATGATCTGTGTCTTCAGATTTATACTTTTTGGGGAAAACAAATTTTGCTCTCCTTTCTTCTTTCTCTTCTATTTCTACTTCATCAGAATTATTTAGATTATCTTCTATGTACTTTCGTTTGCGACTAAGATGGTGAGTGAGGCCTTCGGATCATTTAAGGAAAATTAGTATTATTACAATTTTGAGTAAAATACCTAATTATTTTCTTGTTTTTCTTTTAAATAAGGGTTTGTTTCCATTAATAATTAGCACTGTATTCTAAGGCAACTGTGCACTAGGGTTACTTTACATATTTTCTTTTTGACATTAACTAAATTAAATAACAGTGTAAGTTAAAATACATAATTCTTTAAGGTGAAATGTCACAGCAGTATTTCAGTAACTATTTTTTTTTTTTTTTAGAAAAAGTAAGACTAAGGCTTCAAACCTGATACATGAGTAGTGTTATAGGGCATGTCAAACCACGTATTCTCTTTGTCTTCATTACACATGGATAACAGAGATGCTGAGCGACTTCCCTAAAATACAGGTTAGAAATTAGAAGAAAATACTCTACTTTTGGATTCACTGTGATCGGCTTTCTCAAACACTAAGGCTAGCAAATTTCAATTGTTATCAATTTTTTTGTTTTGTTTCTGTCCCTTCCTTTTTATCTCTAATACCGCCATGTATTCTTAATTTAGGTTCCATGTTGACCTCAATCCTTTAGTAATGTTTTGCTCCTGGCTTTTTTTCTTTTGACTATCCCTGCATTTCAATTTTTTCTTATTAGGATTTTCATTTCTTTGAGTCAGGAAGTGGGGATTTGCAGAAAACTAAAAGCCACATCTTTTATAACCTTATGTTATACTGTCTGGATACTTAGGGATATTTTTTTGTTGGTGGTTTGGCTAATTAACCTTTATTAGGTTACTGTGTTGTTTTTTTCAAGTAATCTGTTTATAACCATCCATCCACTTAGGTGTAATTCAAATAATAGCCCCATGCAAGCTATAAAATTCTATCTTGATCTCCTATATTTAAAAGATTAGAATCCATGCGTTATTTATTGGTAGACTGATGGAATTTTATAGCAGCAAGAAGCTCAACTGAATTGCTATATAGAAGGACCAAATTACAAACCAACTTAGTTTAAGGAATAATTGAAAGTTACAGACAATATCATACTTACCTCTCTTTTTCTTTGTATGTGATTTTCAGAGAAATTTGGAGATTCGATTTCCAGAAACCGTTTTTCTAAACTATGACTGCTTATATCTGAATAGCTGTTACAATTTTGTGTTTCTTGTGCAAGTACCACAGAATTTATATTTTTTCTCTTCACAACACTATTATTCTTAGTTGGAGTATGCCTGGGCTATGAGTGAAGAGGACATATAGAAACCCAAAGAAGTTAGAAAATTATTTAAAACTCAAAACACTTGAACATAAATAAAAAACATTAAGCCAAAAGTATTTAAATTTTAAGGGAATAATTCATAATTAGAAGGGGGAGAAAGCTCCTACATGACTAGAACATTAAGGTCAAATAGTTACCAAAAACTATGGATAAGGATGCCGGCTACTAAGGCATCTCTGCTCGAAATCAAAGTCATCTTAATGTAAAAAAGAACATGAAGAATTTTTGCATTTTCTGTTTTTAGCCATCATGAGTAACAGTTTATGACTGTCCATATAGAAAACCCAACAGGACTTAAGTAGACAATTATGATAGAATTTGGCAAGGTTGCTGGGTGATTTAAGTATCCATATTTTTCTATACACAGTAAAATTAAAAATATCAGAACATGTGCCACCATCAGGACTCTTGTACTTTGGACCTCTTATTCGTTAAAATAAGGGTGGCTTGAACACAAACACCATGATACCTTGATGGTCTGAAAACCTAGATAGCTGCTATGTGACTAATGGGCAGGTGGCATCTATGGTATGGATATAACGGACAAAGGGATAATTCATGTTTCAATTGAAATGGAGCTGATGATATGAGATTTCCTGTCACCTTTCAGGAGCACGCAATTTCAAACTGATGAATTGCTTATTTCTGGAATTTTATACTTAACATTCTCAAACTATAGTTGACTGTGGGTAACTGAAATCTTGGAAAGCAAAACCACAGATGCAGGGGAGGGCTACTGTACTCCCATGCCACCATATTCTTCCTTTGGTTTGGCTATAAATAAGTCTGTTAGGCTCACTGAGGATGGGAATTGGATCTTACTTGTCATTAGGTCCTTCTACCAACCTCTAGTCTAGACCAAACCCAAAACCTTAAGTAGACAAGCAAAGTACATTAAATTAAGATTATAGGGAAATGATTTACCCTTCAGATATATCTGATAAAGGAAAAAAAAACTTACCAAAAAGAGTGGCTGTGAAGTTGGTGAACAAGCATGGAGTAAGTTGTTATCATTGTTTTGGGGTGACTTTATTGGATGCCCAACTCCACTGTTACTGCTTAAGGATTCAGATGATGAGATTTTTGGGTAAGGTGATACAGATCTTGTCGCACAGTAATCCTGGGAAAAATCCCCTTCTGTTACTTTCTCTACACCTACAAAACAAACAAAAACAGAGACAGATGTTATCATTGATGTTTGCTTTAGAAATAGCATGATTAATTTCTAAGAATAATTTATCAAATATTCAAATATTAGCTTTATTTGAAAAGGATAAACTTTCAATAAATTAAGACCAAATTATGTTTAAAATATGGCTTTAAAAAATAGTGGCTGAATTTAAAATGCTTTTGTAGCCATAAGAACTTTTAAAACATTTCAAACAAAAATATCTGCAGTATGACCTTAACTATAAACTCTACAGCAACCTAACTATTATCTTCAATGTTTAGATTTAATGATTAGAAAAGGCTTGGGAAATCATTTGGTCTAAATCCCCCATTTAAAAAAGAGAAAATTCAGGCCAAGTGTGGTGGCTCATGCCCGTAATACAAGCACTCTGGGAGGCTAAGGTGGGTGGGTTGCCTGAACTCAATAGGTTTGAGACCAGCCTGAGCCAGAGTGAGAGAGACCTCATCTCTAAAAACAGCTGGGTGTTGTAGTAGGCGTCCGTAGTCCCAGCTACTTGGGAGGCTGAGGCAAGAAAATTGCTTAAGCCCAAGAGTTTGAGGTTGCTGTGAGCTATGACACCATAGTACTCAACGGAAGGTGACAAAAGACTCTACCTTGAGAAAAAAAAAAAAGAGAGAAAATTTGTTGCTGAAAAATGCCTTATTATAAATGAACTCTCAGTTTTCAGATCAAATCAGGACATGTACATCTGTCCTCTGAGTATGCACTTATCTAAAGTGACAGTGGTCTTTTTAAAGACAGAGTCTCACTTTGTTGTTGTTGGTAGAGTGCCGTGGCATCATAGCTCACAGCAACCTGGGTTTAAGCAATTCTCGTGCCTTATTCTCCCAAGTAGCTGGGACTACAGGCACCTGCCACAATGCCCGGCTATTTTTTTGTTGTAGTTGTCATTGTTGTTTGGTAGGCCAGGGCTGGATTTGAAGCCACCAGCTCTGGTATATGTGGCTGGCACCCTAGCCACTAAGCTACAGGTGCTGAGCCAAAATCCCCATAATTCTTATGTTATTAAATAAACTTTGAGCTAAAAGCACATATTAAAATTAAAATTAAGCACTTATTTGAAATTTCATATTATTTGTTAATATAGATTAAATATTTTCCATATTAAAGTATTTGATGTTTAACTTCCTAACATGAAAACCTTCAGTATCCTAGTTAACCACTGCCCTAAGTTAGCAAAAACCACACTGCTAACATTAACTAGTTTAAAAATGAAGTTCTACCTATCTATAATCTTAAATTCACCCCTAAGAATTAGTCTTCAAATTGTATTGTCTCGTAGTTACAGAAAAATGTTGAATATTCAAGTAAAGGAAAAATGAAGTGATACTGACATCTCATTACTTCTATAGATGATGGAGTTCCAGATAGAGGAGATAAGTCAAGGCAGTTGTCTCGTGTAGTATCTTTTAATAAAGACGAGTTTTTCCATTCTTTTGGTAGCTCTTTTTGTGTATTACCCAAGACTTTCCATTTTTTCTTTGGAAGGCTTATTGTTTTGGTTTTAGAATGGATATTCTCCTCCTAAATTTAGGGACAACTTTCAAATTATACTCAAATACAAATATTTATACTTGGACACATAAAACAATCTAATTAAATTATATTCATATATTTATTAAATACCTTATATTACTATATGCAGGCAAAACAACGACTAGACATGAGCAGTAAAAGACTTTCTAATATATTAGAAGGTATAAGACATATCCACAGGAAAATATAATACACAGGCCATAAAAAATACCATAAGAGGTACAAATAAAACAATATAGGGTTCAAGGAAGATTATAGCTGATTTAGGGAAACCAGGAAGAATTCCTAGATTTCATGACACTTAAGATACTCGGAGTTTGTCAAAGAATGTGGTGAGGGAAAGATATATTGGGAATAAGGCAGACTGTTGACAAGAACCAAAGGAGTTGAGAAACACGAGTCCTATTTGAGAGTCACAAGCTATACTATTGGACCATTATAATATAATTCTAAGTACATTGGGGAAAAATGGACATAAACTTGGAAAGTATTTTGATGTTTTAATGTCTGACACTAGGGTTATGTTCAGCAATTTTATTTTGAAGAGGGATAGGAGGAGAGGTGGTTTAGGAAGACTTATCTGACCGTATGTACAGTAAATTAAAGAAAGAAGTGCTAAATAATGTGGAGATAAGTTATGAAGTCCTTTAAGTCTCTAGATTAGAGATAAACGGGTTACAAACAAGGGGAAATGAAGGTTTAATGAATTAAAATCAGCATAGTGTAGTAGTCAGAAACCTACCTTCAGTGCAAGACTCTTTAAGCTCAAATCTTAGCTCTACTACTTTCTAGCTGTGTGACTGACCTTGGGCAAGTTCTTTTTCTCTGAATCTCAATTTCCGCATTTGTAAAACAGAATGATAGTAATAGCACTAATTACCTTGAATGCTGAAAATATTTTAAGTTAAATCTGTAAGGCACTTAAAATAAAACAGCTGGCACATTAGCACGTTGTAAACACTATATTCTTGTGTGTGTGTTTGTTAAAAAGGCTTTCAAGTACTTCCTAGGTGGCTGGGAACATGTTTAAACATAATGAGACATAAGATAGGCAAAAGTGGGGCAGTGTTTAGAAAGATCCTCAGATGCCTTTATTTTTGTCTTCATTAAAGAGAAAGATACACAGTCTCCCAACAGAGCATTGAAGCCTAATTTTGGAATGATCAAGTACTTCTCTATTTCAAAGACACTATCTTAAGTTTATAATTTTACTAGAGTCAGACATGTGTTTTATAACATTAAAGCCTTAATCTACAATGTAGCACTGTAATACTTAATGACCAATTTCTAGAGTTATGTAAATTTTCACATATAAATGTCAAATTTTAAAAAGTGACAAGATAAATATGACAATTTTACAAAAATATATATTTAGTATTTTAAGTTGCTTTTAGAAAATATTAATCTGAATTTTATCTATTTACCTTTACTAGCAATTTCTTTTTAACTGAATGTGAAAATTCTTGTTCACTCTCTGATTCTGAATTTGAGAGATCTTTGTAATTTTTTTTGGTTTTTGCTGCTCTTCGTGGAAGTTTAGTTCTCTCATCTGGAACTGTCTTGTCGACCTTTTTGGTGATACTTTTATCGGATGTCTTTGAGAGAAAAATGCCTGAATATTGTTAGATCAATATTTGACATATGAAAAATACAAGCTATTTGATATAAAATTGGCTCTGTGACAAGACATACATAAAATATTATATTTGTATAAATAATCTCTGATTAATATTTTTTAATGATTGGATTTTACCTTACCATTACAGTTATCTTCTTTATCACTTTTTTATCCCTACCATTAAATATCTGAGAGGCCTGATATATATTAAAGAAAATGAGCAAAAATACCTAAAACCATAGAATGAAACAGACTTAAAACATATCTAACATGATTAAACATATAACAGAAGTGGGGAGGAAGTACTCAAAAGCAGGAACAGTTATGCAAAACTGATAAGGATAAAATAATGAAATGATGAATTACTTTTAGGTGACAAGAAAAATAGTTTTGAAGGGATGTTTGAACACAAACTTCTTGGTTTACCATTTTAGATCTTGGCTGTCTCTTCTCCAAAGATGATCCTGCAATTCAGAAAAATAAGGTTATATTTTTTAAATAGATAAGAAATAGCATCAAATTTATTAGAACATTTCTGCATATATAAATTAAAAATCATGAAAATGGAAATACATCTTTCTTTTTAATAAAAAGCATTTATTAGCATTTACTGAACCTCCTTCATGTGCCTTAAAGCCCCTCCTTCAACCTAATCTTCTCCAGTCTTCTGCTGAAGAATTTGGCCCAACAATAAGTTGCTTTGGAAGCTTTCTGAAGCAAATTTTGTAGTAGTCTGACTGCACCACATTGTTAATTTAGATATGTGTGTGTGTGTGTGTGTGTGTGTGTATATATATCTTGAATGAATCTTTAAATTTATTCAAAAATTTCTATTTCAAGAATTGATTACCTTTACTGTATAGTGGCTGGTATAATATAAATTGCCAATTTCCCTTCCCTTCCTTTGTTTTTTTCTTTATAAAACTTTTTAAACATTTAAGAGGATATGAAACATAAGTTACAAAGTTAACATCTATGAATCAACCACTCAGTTTAAGAACTAGATTATGAATAATGTTGAATCTACTTGTGTTCTCTTACAATACCCTCCATATCCCCTCCACTAAAAGCTAATCATTAGCCTAATCTGCATCTCTTATTCACTTGCTTTAAAAGGGCTTTATTATTAATATGTATCTCTAAACCATATAAGCTTTATGAAATAATTCACAGACTATGTAATACTCTATTCTTGCCTTGCTTTATTTTCTATACATCAATATATTGTTAAGACTTATCCACATTATTGATAGTAGCTTTAGTCCCACTTCCTTTTTTTGCCTTTCAAGCACAATGTCATCTTTCTAAATAACCTCTGAAGCTTAAGAAAGAAGATTATTCAAGCCAAGGAAGCGAAGCTTTTTTGGAAGAAAGGTCCTCTAACCTTGGCAATAAGTCAGTTCACATACATTAACTTGTACTCATTTCAGCCATTCAAATTAAAATTCACACAGAAGTTTGATTTTGTAACTATTTACTAATTACAATAGTCTAACATCTAATGTCTCCCTAAGATATCTACTCTTTTACCTTATGTTATACGTGTCTTTATTTGCACATCTTATCACTAGACTATAAAGCCAGATGAGGGCACACGAGAATCTTACTGAGTTTCTCCTTGACTTGTATAACAAACTGCTCCAAGGTCCAGATTCCATGACTAGATCCAACCCCACTTTTCACCACTTTCCCAGAAATATGATCTGTGTTATTTCCAACTACCCCAATACAGTATTCCCTGAATATACAATGCTATTTCATAATTTCTGTTCCTTTTACAATTATGAAAACTCTACTTTTCTTCTGCACGCATTTTGTTGACCTCTCACCTGTTTTAGTACTTCAGCCTCATTTCTAAACAATGCCAAAAATTCACTTTTTCTATTTTTACTTACAACACACCACACACATACATGCATTACTTTACTGTTATTTTTATCCTAAGATAAAAAAAGTTGATTCTCTTTAAATAAATTTAATTGAAAAGTATAGCATTATCTTAAGTCCTCCTTGAAAATGGAATATAGTAAATCTTTGTGTTTTAGCCAATATTCAAACTGATGTTCAGCTATGAAAATGATTATTTTTAGACAAAACTTATACTCAAATTCTTATTCAACTATTTTAGGAGATTTACTATTACAAAGAAAAAGCAGAAGCTATGTTCTGAAAAAATACTGTGTGTAAGATTTGGTGGGCAATGCATAGACACATGGAGAGGGTATGTCACTCACGAGCTAAGGATTTAATAGGATAAATCATATTTTGTGTACCTCAGGTTCTATTACAAAAAGGAAAGTAATTTAAATGTAACCATACTACCCAAATAATGAAATAAACATTATAACCACTGTAATGCTTTCTCCTATCCATAAAGGCATGTAGTTTTAGAGTCTATAAACAAAAAAATATGCTTACCAAACAATAAAGCATTTTACATAATTGAAATGTTAAAATAATTTGCAACATTTCTCTTTAAGTAATTTCTTACTTAATTTCCCACTTGTATGTTTCTTCACATTTTTATTTCTGCTGTAGTCTATTAGCTGTGGTTTTGATTTCGGTTCTCTTAGCCAGCTAATATCAGTTTTGTTGTCATCACATCTGTGTTCCGCTTCATTGTCACTAAAAAGATTTTTCTTATGATCTGTTATGATCTACGAAAAAAAAAGGTCTTTGAAATAGATGAAGAACTATGTCTGATTTTATGTCATGCAAATTAAGCCCCCCAAACAATCTTCTCATTTTTTAATATACTAATCTAATGATATTGAGAACCCATCCAAGAAAGTCATGCAGAAATCCAGATCAGACAATGGGATTTATGTTTTGGTGTTGGTTTATTAATTAAAATTTAAATCGAAACAGCTTACTTCCAAAGAGATATAATACTGTCAAAGAAAATAATAAAATTGTCCTATCTTCTATTTTTAGGTGATTACAAAATAGCTCAAAGATCATAAGAAAATTCCTAATAGGATCATCGATAATAAAGGAATAAAAAATCAAATATTGTTTTCCAGTTCTTTGAATAATCTTTGGCATTAAAAATTTATTAAAGAAATACTATTTTTAACAGACATAGGATATTATCACTTACTTTTTTATCTTTTGTTTTGAGAGAAGGTTCAACTTCATCATGATTCCTTAAACCTATCCTAAAACAAAAATATGCATTAATTTTAAAATACCCTTCATATTTGTTTTCCTAAGGTAGCATGCATGGACAATTAGACCTGACTTTTTTTTTTTTTTTTTTTTGAGACGGAGCCTCAAGCTGTCCCCCTGGGTAGAGTGCCATGGCATCACAGCTCATAGCAACCTCCAACTCCTGGGCTCAAGCGAGTCTCCTGCCTCCACCTCCCAAGTAGCTGGGACCAC